>SNQJ01S0013640.1:133395-152533 GCA_010110895.2 Picea sitchensis
CTATAATTTAAAATTGATTAGTCACGATTTTATTTTCTAGGGTGCACAAACTAGCTTAGGATTTAGTGCCTTGGAATAGGATTTTGTGAGTAAACTTCTCCAAGACTATTAAATCAACATATGTGTCTGAGTAAGGGAGTGGAGAAATCCATTGCATAATTGGTAATATCACGAGGCTCCGCTCACACTGGAGCTAATCACGAGGTCACGCGAGGTTGGTTGAAGGGATATCCCCCTGATACCTTCTTAGCGTCAGAGATATTTATGGGGATCTATTTGTATCTGGGGATCTTGCTAGTGCCCTTACCTCCATGAGAGGCATTGCTTTCAAGGTTTTAGGCTTTGCTACCCTGCCCCTACGGTGGACCTGACTTATGATTGCTTTCCTGTGCATCGGTTATACATTGGTTGCTTAGTTTCTTGACTTAAGTGCCACATAGGTTACTTGCAGGGGTTATTCTGTAGGTACCCTGGGTCAAATAAGGGTCAGACATCACAAATCCTTTATGGAGGATTACCTCTCCGAGGGGATCTGATCGACTGGTTGTTAAGGCCATAAGGGCCCTTATAACTGATTTTGTTACCTCTGATATTTAGCAGGGAGTCTCAGGCCCCTCTTGGGCGAGACATACCTTCTTTAGGGAGGGAGACCCCTTTCAACCACTTTACCCCGTTTGTGTCCATTTCGACCTTTTGATCTTTGGTGTGCTCTTTGATTACTAGTTGGCCTTAGGATTTATTTTTTGTATCTTGAGTCTTAAGTCATCGTGGATCCTAGAGTCGAACCAGCCTCCCCTCTGGTCTCGTCGCTTGTTACAGTTACCACCAGATTTCGAGTCTTTGCCTTCTAAAAGGAGTAGAGTTATTAGACGTGGTACACACACTTCCACTATTCAGACTTGTGATTCTACAAGGATGAGTACTGAATCGAGTCTTCAGAACACTGGGAGCCCTTCGACTCCCACACCTGCTAGATTTAATGGCACCCCTTCAACTCCTGCAACCATAATGGTTGTAGTGCCAGAGGCACCTATCATTACTATTGCCTGTTCTATAGTGAATGCTCAATCTCTTGCCTCAAGCCCATTTGGGTCTCTTGGTCACTCACCGAGCTATAATGTTCAGTCCATCCCTATGGCCTCTAGTCCTTTTTCCTATGGTATGCTAAATTTTACTTCACTGTTTTCAAACTCCATCCCAACTGTTGGCCTTAATGCTAGCATTGGACTTGGGGGCAATGCACCTCCATATACTCCATTCTTGTTTGGTGGTTCTCAGATCCCTTAAACGAATCCTAATATCGGAGGCATTTCTTCTTTTAACCTTGGGTCTAACCCTCTTGCTTCTGGGTGGAGCAACCAACTTGGAAAACAAGCTTCTTCTCAAGTTACATCCTATACCCTCACCTCCTCAGTACGGATTCTGACCAACATGTTTGGCATGATGAAGCCACCTCTATTCTCCGGATTGACACCCGGAGGAGGTCAGTTTCACACCTTGGGAAACCCCCAACCCGAAGCCACTCCCGCTGGAGGCAATTTTTATAACCCCCATCAGAACATTCCCACTGGAATGATGCCCAACTAACCTCTTATGATTTATCCTAGAGGAGGGTCTTATAATCTCGGACAGGGTCATGGTGCTTACTAGAACCCTGGATGGGTTGCAGTTCCTCAAACACAATCTTCCCAGGGATCTTGGGGGGAGATGTTGCAACCTCGTCTCCCTTTTCTGTCCATGCTTAATCTGCCAGAATTGTCTAAGTTGATGAACAACCCTATGTGTCATGATCCTACAGGCCCCCCTGTCCCCACCAAGCTTCCTTCAGATATTCTGAAATTCGAAGGTAAGAATTGATCCGTAAAGATCTTTTAATGACTGTGGTTGAGTTTTTTTTTAATTGCATGTGTTAATTAACCATTTGAGAAGCTTAATGAAAGAATGAGGAAATAAGAGGAATTATGATAGTCATATACATATATGCAGATCTAAAATGAAGTAATAAACAACAAACCATAACAAGAGAATTGATAACGGAGTTCGGCACAACGTTGCCTACGTCTCCAGACCTTTGTCTCAGTGGGGGAGGCTTCTTTATTTATTCTTCAATGCTTGCAAAGTACATCAAAAGTACATCAAATGGACTTCATACTGATCTCACTGTGTTCTGCTCGACCTCAGAAATCCAAGGCAATTGACGTCACTGAAAAACGCCGAGTATAGCCTCTGGAAATGGCCTCCAAAATTCTCCTAATTCGCTGGCTTTCTCTGCATAAATAACACTGTTCTGCTTTAACCTGCATCAATTCGACCCCCTGGTGCAGTGGTAAATCTTTTGGTTAAATAATGTGAGGTTATGGGATCAAATCCCGACAACCCACGATTTCTTGGCTTGAAATCTGCAAAATATACCATAATTTATGGCATGAAATGGCTAAAATAACCATTATCCAAAGTTTTATGCCAAAATATATGGCGTGCACATATTACAACAACACGTATATATGGTTCGTGGCTAAAATATATGATAACAGTTTTTAAATAAACCTTCTTATAAGATTTCCGATCCACCTTTACCATAAATTCGTGGCATGTACTATAAAGCGCCCACAATATAGTGATATGGCCTTAATATATAATATAGTGCCTTTTTATATGGTTGAACAACCATATATAACATCATGGCATCAACTATGAAATGGGAACATATTATATGGTTATAACAACCATATATATTACACTATTTTGTGGCCTTTAAAGTTTGATTTGACACGAATTATTTGGAATTCGAATCACATGATATGTGGTTTATAAAACTTTGGAATATGGTTTTTATTTAAAAAAATAAACCATATCATATTTTAAACCAATCCACTTTAGTGTTAATCCACTTTAGTGTTTTAAAGTATTTCATATGGGTGATTCAATTCTTTTAAAATGGCTTAAGTTATGGTTTGGTGGGTTTATAATAAGATAACGTATCAAAATGACATTTAACCACGTCATTTCCAGTCATATGCGATCACATCACTTGCCACATGTCATGTTGCCATTGATTTTTTGATTTTTGCTGGAGAAGACCAAAATATTCAACCGCCATAACTTTCTCATACAACGTCTGTCTTTCAATCCGTTTGCACCATCGAAAAGCTTACGATGGGCACTTTGTGATCATATTATTTTATTGAGCATTCAACAACTTTGATTTTTAGGCATTTTTGAGCCCCATCAAGCTCCTGGATCCAATTCTAGATCAAGAATGGAGAGGATTCTGGTGATCACATTACTACCTTTCACCTATGGTGCTCCTCGAATTCCCTTAATGACGATTCCATTCGTTTAATATTATTTCAACGCACCCTCATTGGGGTCGCTATGAAATGGTATATTGAGCTACCCAGGGGGGCATATGGGACCTTCAATCATATGGTGTTAGTCTTCCTTAACCACTTCCAAGTGTCGGTTCATTACGATGTTGGCCTTAAATTTCTGTCGACTTTACGCCAGGACACAACCACTCATATCTTATATCATATCCGGTAGTGGCGTAGATGGAAGAGGTTGATTAAAACCTCCATACCCCTAGACTTTCTTTTAGAATGGTTCCTGAAGTCTTTGCAGCTTCCTATCTCGAAGGATGTTGCTACATCCGGGGTTACCACTGAGGAAGAAGCGATCTTCAAAGACCAAAAATTAGATCTTACATACGCTTAGTCTATGATGTTATACCACATTCTTCTAGACGCACCAAGGTCAACCTATGACCCTAGAAAAAATCTCGAACCTCATGCCGATGACATTGTAGGTTCCACCAATGTAAAGTCTGTAGACTCGGTGAGAGGCCATTTGAAAGAGTTGTCTCTAAACCAGTCTGCAGGAGGGCCAACTTTGTCTGTGTCTTCCAATCCCACTCAGTCGGAGGATGTACATTTCGTGCAATCGTCGACTGACCCAAATGGTAACCAATAACCAGGCAGGAATATGAAGAAAGGACGTAATAATAATCATNGGGGAATAATAATAAACCCAAGGACAATGGTAACAATGAGAAGACGAATAATAATGTTGGAGAGGGCAATAAAGAGTGACGTAAGGTGAAATTTCCCTGTAAGCTTTGTAGAGAAAATCACCTTACTCATTTATGCCCCAAACTTGCGGAAGCTGTGAGGCTCTTATCTCTACCGCCCGGCGTGTTGACGAATCCTTTCCCACATAACCAACACATGGCCTCGATCTCCTCAAACACTGAAAATGCGACTGGTGGGAGTCAAAACCCGCTGTCGCAAGATGATGATAGTTTTTGTATCAATATGGTCGATGCTAAGGTTCATGTAGCCACTCGGTCTCACGATTATAGTTCTTCACTGGCTATACCTGGTCTAGAATCTCCTCCTCCTCCTCCGGAGATGACTTTACTGATCGAAAAAACAGAGCCATCACCTCATATTTTGAAAGGAGTACTTAAGGACTCTACCCACAATCCAAATGCTAGAGTCGCCCATAATTACTCTATTGTTGAGGACTTGGGTCAAACCCCTTGTGCGATGTCGGATCTGGAGGTACTCCAGATGCATCCTTCATAGAGGAATGCCTTGCTATCTGTGTTAGGATCTCTAGACCCCAGTGGCTTGAAATTTATCAAGTTTGACGTCACATATGTGAAGCCTCGCTTTCCTTACCATGTGGCATTCCAAATCCACGTGGGGTACTCAAAGTATACCATCAAATGTGCAGTTGTTGATGAAGGTGCTACTACATGTGTGATGTTCCCAATCTATTGGAAATCTCTCGGCTCTTCGACTCTCTCTCAATCGCCAACCATGTTGACTGTTTTTGACGGTCGTTCCTTTTGCCCTCACGGTATTCTTCCTATCTTTCCGGTCCAATTAGGTGGGAAGAAAATAGAGGTGGATTTTGAGGTAGTTGATGCACCTCTTGATTCTAACTTGTTACTAGGACACAATTGGACCTATGCTATGACTGTCGTCATATCGTCCATTTTCTGCACTCTTTGTTTTACACTTAATGGGAAGATAATGACGATCGACTAGTTATCCTTTGCGTATGCTAGTCCCAATGCATATGTTGGATTTTTGATCCTCGTGGTTGACAATTCTCAACCGACAACTGAGAATATCAGTTTCGGAATGTATCCATCCCTTATGGGTACCTTCAAATTCATGGCACCAATTCACCATGTTTACGCCATGTCCAATAGGGTTGTTTCGTCAGAGAGGTTTGTTCCTTTCCACACTTCCTATTTCAACGATCCTTGGACCCTACCTTCCTCGACTTCATCTTGCGAAGGTCAGTCACATGCTGGAATGGCCATGCCACTATCGACACCAAAGATTGCGTATCAAGCTGTTAGTGACTCTTTCGCCGATCCCGATCTTGTTACCTCATCGTCAGATGAGGATGATCTTGTTCTTAATCCCATGTGGGACACTTCGTTGTCTTGTTCACATGACTTCCTCGATGAGACTTTTACCTCGGATGAAGCTATCATCAAAGCCATGAATGGTTCCGACAAACCTTGGGATGATATGCATCATCGCTCTTATTTTCTCCCAGAGCTTGAAAGAATCGAACAATATGACTTTTGATCTACTTTGAGTGATATAGTTGGTCATGTCGTAGTTCTACTTGATAAGCACGACATTTATGCCCAAGGAAATATGGTGAGTATCTCTCCTACTGTCACGATCAATATCTTTCGTACCCCTGGCAAGATTGAAAATGTACATATCGGTGCAGATTGTTCTCCAGAAGAAATCCTGATCTACACCAAACTCTTCAATAAATTCCGAGATGTATTTGCTTGGTCATATGAAGAGATGCCAGGAATCGACCCTCGTATTGTCGAACATGAGATTAGAACTTATCCAAATGCTAAACCTGTTAGACAACGCCTTAGATCTATCAATCCCCGGAAGGCCCCTGCTATTAAGGCAGAGGTAGAGAAACTACTTAATGCTAGCTTTATCTACCCAGTTCCCTTGACTAAATGGGTATCCAATCCCATTCCTGTGAATAAGAAGTAAGGAACCATCCGTGTATGTATGGATTTTCATGACCTGAACAAAGCTTGTCCTAAAGACAACTTCCAGATACTTTTCATCGATCAGATTCTTGATGAGTGTATGGGAAGCGAAGTGTTTTCTTTTATGGATGAATTTTCAGGGTATAACCAAATTCAAATTAAACCTGAGGATAAACACAAGACGACATTTATTTGTCCTTGGGGTACTTTCGCATAATGAAAAATTCCTTTCGGCCTTAAAAACACCGTAACAACCTTCCAACATGTTATGACCTTCACATTCCACGATATTAAGCATATAGTCGAAGCTTACCTTGACGATATTGCTGCTCACTCTCATAAGACAGAGGATCACTCTACGCACCTTCGACTAGTTTTTGAAAGATGTCATTAATATAGAATCCGGTTGAACCCTCATAAGTGCATATTTTGCATTAGGTCTGGTTATCTTTTGGGATTTCTAGTTTCTAAGACCGAGATCATGGTAGATCCTTTAAAGGTTGAGGCAATACTTCAATTTTCTCCCCCGTGCAATATTCGAAAACTTCAGGGTTTACAGGGGAAATCTAACTTTTTGGTATTATTGTGGTGTTGTTCTGGTTATAATGTTGTTCATCTGCCATTTCTAGCTATTTATTTCTGTTCTGCATACTTTTTATATTTGGAATATTACAAGTTGTATTAGAGCACCTTCCTAGGCAGAAAATTGTTGGTTAATTTTTTTTCAGGGTAGAGATGTATTCCAACGTCTTTAATCTACAAAGATTTGTCGTTACGCGCATAAACCTGCGGACAGGGATTCATACACATAGGAAATACAAGTGGTACCTAAGCACACATCTGTTGGCCACCGTTGTAACCCCTTTTGGTACCCCTTTGAGTGGTAGCGCATCAGACAACACCTATATACAGATTGACCTAGATCTCCTGAAGCCCTCTGTATATAAACCGATCGACCACTTGAGTGCTATAGTGCCACCGAGAACAACACTCTTGAAGATACTCTCTAGTACCTAGGTAGTCAAGTAGTATGGCTAAGGGTATGGTCTAGCCTCCTTAGTTGGTGACCTGAGATATTGGGCCGAGTACTATTGTTGGACCCTACATGTATATCAGAGAGCTATAGCATAGGGCAAACCCTTGTCTGTAGAACCCTTGAATACCTAACCCTTGGGACATAAATTAAAACATAACATATGATATCTATTGCAACACAACTGTGTCTCCTGCATTCGATTTGCAAAATTACTACAAATTTCTTCCTGTTAAGCATTTGGACATTTCATCACTGCAATATTCTTCAGATCAGAGTATAACTTCGAAGGAGTAAAAAAAAAAAAAAAGAAAGAAAGAGTCTGGATCCTGTTGGCACTATTATTTGATACCTATTCTGTTGGTTTTCTCTCTTCACCCTAATCGCAGTCATACCTATCATTTTTCAACGATTTTTTTTGTGGACCCAACCTCCTTCAAACACCCTTATTTGGGCTTTACCCCATTGTATTCCCCTTGTCGCCCTGATCGTTGTGATACGCTTCACCCATAACCCATTTTCTGGGTGGTCCCACCCGCCCCTTTTCATGTTTCCTAGTCATCATGGCCCATACACGTAGCTAAGACTTGGAAGCTCGCTTCAATACCTTGCACTCTAATTTCATGGAAATCCAACAAGAAGTGTGACAGATGAATGCCAATATTCTCTCCATCAATCAAAAAATGCATTCCTCCATCGTGGCTTCAGTCGCTACCTCAATCAAGGATCTTAGACAAGAGCTCAAAGAAGACATTACTACCCATCTTGAATATGTCACTACGACGATCTACGCTAAGCTGAATATCCCTGCAGATCTTCCCTTATCCGACCCACCTTTGCATACCGAAGGTGAAACTTCCTCTTATTCCCAGAATTTTCATCCCCATCACTTTCAACGTGACCTATGCCTTTCGCGTGTGGATGTGACCAAATTTTATGGATCGAATCCCACTGGTTGGGTAACTCAAATGGAACATTATTTCTCTTTGTATGGCATTACGGATGAGTTGGCCAAACTCCGGTATGGTGTTCTCCATCTAGATTAAGAATGTTGGCAATGGAGAAAAAATGCTCGCCAAGGGTATGTGGCTTGGACACACTTTGTAGCAGATCTTTATGAACGCTTTGACACCGACACCAACCATTTAGGCCGTTTGAAAAAGTTGAAACAATCTGGCATAGTGGAAGACTTTATAACTGCTTTTGAGCGACTCGCTTTTCGTACAAAGGGCATGTCTGATGTTTTTTTTCAAAAATGTTTTATCAGTGGCCTCAAGGATGAGATTCATGCTCATGTCCTCATGGCTCGGCCTCATAGTTGGGTGGACGCTACTAAAAGAGATAAGAAAGCACAGCATGTTGTCTCTTCTCAAAACCACAAACCCTCCTTTATTCCTCGCACTAAACCAATAACTCCCACTCCTCCTTATACTCCACTCAAGATCCTGAAATTGACCACGACTGAAATGGATGAACGCCAACTCAAAGGCCTTTGTTATAATTGTGATGAAAAATATTTTCCAGGACATAAGTGTAAGGAACACAAGCATTTTATTGCCATCTCAGAGGATTTTCCCGAAGAGGATGTTGAGGCTCCCCTCATGTCTGTGTCACCTGAACCCATAGACATAACCCCTCCCTCAGACCCTCCTGAAGTAGAACCGATCATTTCCCTAAATGCTCTCACTGGATTCTCTACTCCCCAAACCCTCAAGCTAATTGGTTACATAAAGCATATGAAAGTCATCATTCTTGTTGATAGTGGAATCACCCATAATTTTATTCATCATCGCATTGCCCAAGAAACTATTTGCTATATCTGTGTAGTCAATAATTTCCAAATCATGATTTCTAATGGTGGGTCCATGAAATGTGGAGGGCGTTGTGAAAATGTGCATCTCCAAATTGGTGACTACCATATGAAATCTCATATGTTTGCTATCGACATGGGTGGTTGTGAAATTGTGTTGGGTGTGGAATGGCTAAGGACTTTGGGTCCCATTCTCATGGATTTTAAGTAATTAACCATGCAATTCGACCAGGAGGGCCAACAATATAAGTTCCAAGGCATCACCTCTGGTTTCCCATAGATCATTAGTTCCCATTGCATGGAAAAGTTGCTCAAAAAAGTTCATTCTGGCATTATTTCCCAACTCCATGCTATCCAAGCCACTGAGACACCCTCTATTCTGCAGGACCTCCAATCCATCCTCTCTAAACATAAAATGGTTTTTTTCACTCCCCAGGGAATCCCTCCTTCCCGTGGTTTTCATGATCATTCCATTCCCCTTATCCCAAGAATCCTGGCTCCCAATATCCGTCCCTATCGTCACCCCTTTTCCCCAAAAAATGAAATTGAGAAAATGGTTCAAGAACTACTCAATGCAGGTGTTATCCACCCTAGTACAAGTCCCTACTCTTCTCCTATGGTCATGATCCTTAAGAAAGAAGGTTCTTCGTGCATGTGTCCTGACTTCTGCGCCCTCAACAAACTCACCATTAAAGACAAATTTCCCATTCCTCTCATTGATGACCTCTTGGATGAATTGAGTGGCGCCCATTTCTTTACTAAACTTGATCTTCGTTCCGGCTACCAACAGATCCATATGAAAGAGGCAGACATTCCTAAGACTTCCTTTATAACTCATGAGGGCCACTATGAGTTTTTGGTCATGCCCTTTGGCTTGTGTAATGCTCCATCCACTTTCCAAATCCTCATGAATCATGTCTTTTATCCTTTTCTACGTCATTTTGTGTTAGTTTTCTTTGATGATATCCTCATCTACAACAAAACCTGGACATACCATGTTGCTCATGTGGATCAAGTTCTCCATCTACTCTCTCAACACCAACTTTTCCTCAAACAATATAAATGTGCTTTTGGCACCTCAGAAGTAGATTACTTGGGTCATCTTGTTGGCAATGACGACGTCAGGGTGGATCCTAAAAAGATTGAAGCTATGCAAGATTGGCCTCACCCAAAGACTCTCAAAATCTTGTGGGGATTTATGGGTTTAACAGGTTATTATCGCAAGTTTGTTAAGAATTATGGAAATATTGTGGCACCTCTCACTGCACTCCTTAAAAAGAATTATTTCACTTGGACTCCAATAGTTTCTCAGGCTTTTCAAACCTTGAAGATGGCCATGTGCACCACTCCAGTCCCATCCCTTCCTAATTTCAGAAAGACCTTTGTCCTAGAATGTGATGCTTCCGGGAAATGAATTGGCGCTGTCCTTATGCAAGAGGGTCGACCTTTGGCCTTTACCAACAAACAACTGTCCAAGATAAATTTGGGCAAATGAATCTATGAAAAGGAAATGTTGGCTATTCTGCATGTCGTGGATCTTTGGCGACCTTATCTATTGGGGAAACACTTCCATTTTAAGATAGATCATCAAAGCCTCAAGTATTTTCTGGAACAACGCATTTCCTCCCCTGAGAAACAAAAATGGGTGACTAAGATCTTTGGATATGATTATGAGATCATTTACAAAAAATACAAAGACAATGTGGTTGCTGATGCACTTTCTAGAAAATATGAAGATGAAGGGTCTCTTTTTTCTCTCTCTTTCATTGTACCAGATTGGCTCCAAGTTGTTCGCCAGGAATGGCTACACGATCCCAAAAGTTCGCATCTGATACAACAATTGTAGTCCAATTCTCTAGTTTCCCCAGGGTACTCTTGGCTCAATGATGAGCTTTGATACAAAGGCCGTTTGTATTTAAGTAAACAGTCAAAACTTAAATCCGCGGTACTTTCTGAGCTTCATGCTAGACCCACAGCTGGGCACTTCGGGTTTACCAAAACCTATGACAGGGTCAAACGTTCTTTTTTCTGGGAGGGTATGAAACAAGACATTCACAATTTTGTGGCTGAATGTGATGTGTGTCAATGCAACAAGGGTGAAACTGTCAAATCTCTTGGCACACTACAACCGCTTCCGATTCCACCTACTCTTTGGTGGGATATCTCTATGGATTTTATTATCGGCTTACCTAAATCGAGAAATAAATCAATCATCATGGTGGTAGTTGATCGGCTTTCCAGGTATGCTCATTTCTGTGATCTTCAACACCCATTTACAACATCTACTGTGGCTCAACTTTTCATGGATCAGGTCTTCAAGCTTCATGGGATGCCACATTCTATTGTTTCTGATCGCGACCCAACTTTCACCATTAATTTTTGGCAAGAACTATTCAAGCTACAAGGCACTCAATTGCATCTCAGCACAAATTATCATCCTCGGACTGATGGTCAAACTGAAGTTTTCAACAAATGTTTGGAAACATATTTGAGGTGTTTTGTAGCGGAAAGGAAGAATCAGTGGGCTCAATGGTTACCACTAGCTGAATGATGGTGCAACACTTCGTACCATACTTCTACACGCATGAGTCCTTTTGAAGCGGTATATGGACAAAATCCACCTTCAGTCCTCTCATATTTTCCAGGTGTCTCGAAGGTCCGGGCGGTTGACCAAACGCTTACAGTTTGACAAGCTATTCTCTGGTCCCTCAAAGAGAATTTGGTCATGGCCCAGAATCACATGAAACAACAAGCAGATCAATGTCGCTTTGAATGTCCATTTGCAGAAGGGAATCAAGTGTTTCTTCAACTGCAACCTTACAAGAAAACTTCCATCAAGGCTAACCATTGTCAGAAACTAGCGCCCAAATTTTATGGTCCTTATACCGTTCTCAAGTGTGTGGGACAGGTGGCCTATCAATTAGCTTTTCCCAGTCATTCTAAGCTCCATATTGTTTTTCATGTTTCCTTCTTAAAGAAGGCGATTGGAACTAAGTGCCAAACTCAAACCAACCTTCCTGAGTTGGACGAAGAAGGCTCCATTTGGCTACAACCACAAGCAGTTTTGGACCAACGTGAGCATCGACTGCGTTAGTGCACCATCAAGGAAGTGTTAGTCCAGTGGAAAGATACAATTCCAACAGATGCCACTTGGGAACCAACTACCATTCTACAACAATTTCCCCATCTCAAGCCTTGAGGAAAAGGTTGTTTTTAAGGGGAGAACATGTTAGGGACCTAACCCCTCATGTAGGTAGAATAATATATTTCCATGTAATAGAGGTCAATATTAATAAGGCCTAGCAATAACAAAGAATAAGTCCAATGTACAAAGACCTAATAGAAGCTTCTTCTTCTAGAAGGATCTTCCTATAGATGGTTCTTTTGATAGACATATTTAGTATAAATAGGACTCAAGGGTATGAGAACTTTTGTCTTGGATATTATTGTAATAGAGCTCTGCTCTGCTGGAGGGTTCCCCCTTGAAGAGGCAAGTGAACATTGCTCTCGGTAATCAAAGTGTTATTTCTGGTTTTATTTTGTTATCATTTTGGTATTATCGAGGTGTTGTTCTGGTTATATTGTTGTTCATCTGCCATTTCTAGCTATTTATTTATGTTCTGCATACTTTTTATATGTGGAATATTACATTCCCAAGCCACTGTGTGAATACAGGTGCCTAATAATCCCTAAGCTTTCCAACTCAAAATAAAATTAAGGGTCCCTATTTTAACTTTATAAATCCTTGTAAATTAATTATTCATCATGTTCCATTTGGTAGTTTACTTTGTAAAGAATAAATTGTATCCTCATTTTCAATTGACAGTTTTTTATGTTTAGAATATTGTTAAATGTAGTCAAATATCAACCATTGGCTACAAAATATTTCAATGATGATTATGGAACTTTAGAATCTTTGAGCACCTTTGAAATTCATGATTTATGTTTTTGTTCTTGGCCACATATTTATTATTGATTAGAAATTTGGCTTGGATTTCACAAGATATTATCATAGATCTTATGTGGTTTCAAAAGAGAAAGCTAAAATTATTGATATTGCCTATTCCTCACCTCATCTGAGGGTAGAATTTTACATTGTGACTTCAAGTGGGAGAAACTTGGAGAGGCTTAGGGGTTACATTGAGTGTGAGAAGTTGGATCATGATTATCATGGAAACAATACTCTGAAACGACATATTGCACATATTGCACATATAGACATAGAAGTTTAAAATTCCTAATGACAAGATCAAGAAATAGTTGACTTAGAATATGCAATCAAAGCTTGGAAGTCACACATGTAAGGTAATGGACTCCATATGCATATCCACTACAAACTAGGTAGTCTCAACCATCAAAATAATCATTTCCTTAACAAATTGTGAACACAACTTTCAAGTATCAGAGAAGCTTGAAAGACAGGTAGATATTAGATATCAATCAAATGTCAAATGCACCCTAACCAAATAGTCCCAAAAGTTGTAAATATACAACCTCATGCTTGTTGTTTGTTTCAACTTTCCTTCCAAATAAGGTAAAACAAATAAGTGATAGGCAAGGTTCAAAACTCAAGCAATACTTCACGAAAGCTTCCTATGATCAACTTAGTGCTGGTGAAATTCCTTTCCTACTATTGGAGTACCTTGTTTGATTGTTATAAGTTTGAGCTACTTTGATTTTGTAGAATAGTTTCCATTGTATTTTACAAATAATCCAAAGTTCAATGTATAGAACCATTTCTAGTCCTTAAAGCATCAACTTCTAGAGTAGACGTTTCTATCCTCTTTGTTTCCATGTTGTTACATTACATAGGAAATCCTTGGAGAAGTTAATTTATAGCCCTCTATGCCCCCAACTTTCAAAACTTTCTATGATAGTGAAAAATCTAGACAAAACCATAAAAATAGCAAATAGCAAATAAATCAAAGGAAGGAAACAAATTGAACCATGCCTACAATACCAAGAAACTTGAGACAATTCTTTCATAAATCATTCCATTAAATACACCCACTATGTTAATCTTGAGATTAATATAGATTATTATTATATGGATATTTCTGTCTCTTAAGCAAACATTTATTATATAATTACTTCCATGGTGCTTATACTTCCTTCCATTTGGGTGGCATCATGCCCCCATTTCTCTGGTAGGTTAGCTTCTTTGTTATATCATTTCTTATAAAAAACATTTATATGATAAAGACTTTCATTTATGAGAGGTAAAGGTGAATCCAAAAAGTTTACATGAATTTCAACTTCAAACCAAAAACATAGCCTATATAGTTTACCCTCCTCGTAAATATATTGTTTTTCTATTCATAACAAAAGAATTAACCAAAATAGGTCCCACAATGTTCACCCTTTCCATCATAATTACATAGCATAAACCGAAATTTAAAACATAGAACCAACCTTAAATAGAAATCCAAAACCATCAAGAGATGCATTTTAAAAAATCTAAAACTAAGGAGAGCTGGCATAAAATTATGGTGGGAAAGGAATCTTCAAAGGAAAGATATCTAAGGCTATGGATGTTCATGACATTCTCGTAAAGCCACATTAAGAGCTCAAAAAGACCCACATAAACATCATTGGTAAAAGGTTGTTTAGGGATTGAATTTCTCACATGAAATAGCAAGAAAAAAATCCCTTTCTTTCCTCCTCTCTCAATACCCTTATAGAGGTAATAAAGTTTTTTACTTGACTTGAAAATAAATCCCTTGGAAGATCTAGCATCATACCTAGTCCTGAAGCTTAGCCTCATAGTTTGATCAAGGAAACAAGCAAGCCACTCACTTACTAGACTTTCGTTAGTGAGATAGATGCTCTGCCTCATGACTAGGATTGGTTGGGCATTGTGGGGGGGGATGAAAGAAAGAAGGGCCTTCTTGGAGAGGTGAATCCTTCGATGGTGAGATAAGGTGATTCTCGTGTGCCCATTAAAACTTACAACTACCTTAATAGTAGAAGAATGATATGCATACCACAATCATACACATTGCATACCTCAAAAATAGTAAATCAAAATGGCATAAAAATGTAGAGGAGCTTACTTTGAGTAGTTTCAACTTCTGAGTTTCTTACATTTGCATGTTCTACAATACCATATACTCTCGGTCCTATACTCCCTCCATAAATGTATCCATACAAAGTTAACAAATAAAACTTGCCAATATGCTTACAAATTTGACACAAAAAGATTTTTTTTTTATATATTTCACACAAAAAAAACCAAACATATAAATTAGAATTGGAACAAAAATAGCATATAAAACTTTTATTTCACACAAACTTATGTTACAAAAGAATTTCCTTCCAAATAAAACTTAGGTATCAGATTCACTTGATAATAAATTCAATCTACCCTCCATAAAAAAAGGGCTTAAAAAAGGTTTTTCCTTTTTTAGAGGCAGTGTATCTTGATGTATAAGATGCAAAAACAATTCTTAGAGGCATTCTAAGATTAAAGAGTTCTTTTCATTTTGCAAATGATGAGTAAGTTGAGGGTGGCACTTAATGTTGTTGAAGTACATGCCTACTTCTTCCTTGGTTATGGATTATTTAGTGCCAAAACCTTATTGTTAAAGTTTATTCTATATGTAGCAGTATTGTATGGATCATTTTACTAAAGGGTACATTCTTTTTATTCATTTAGAGTGTACTAAAATTGAAATAATATTTCAATCCTATTCATATTCATTCAGTTCTCACCATGTAAAGTAATGAAATCAAGCTCCTAAAGGATGTATACTTTCCACAACCTTCCCAATGGAGGCTACTTTATTTACACTCAAAATAATACACTTAAGTCCAAAAACCTTTGATTAAGAAGTTAACATAATGGCAAGCGCAAGCACAAGTGTGACCACACAGAGCAAACATGTAGCAAGAACTTGTTTGTGAGCTTTCATTAAGAAGTCAAGGCTATTGGGAGTATTTCATCATTTTAGGTGCTACCTACTCTAGCAACATACCCGGCTGCTTTTAATTGATAAGTAACAATTCAATAAAACAATCAAGGCTTTAGCATATGCCAAATTTCTTCTTTATTATGGCATTGAACATTAGGAGGATGCTCAGCAATCTAGTGACATGTGGTGGCAAGAGTGGAACTAAGAAGGGAAGATGTAGTATATATGTTGCATATACATAAAATTGAGTAGGAGTAAACGAAATGAATTCTCTTTCCTGTCCTTGCACCAGTGGTCTAGTACTAGAATAGTACCCTGCCACGGTACAGACCCGGGTTCGATTCCCGGCTGGTGCATCAAAATTGTTTCTTTTACCTTTTCGATTTAGGTTTTGAGCTTGGTTGAAGGTTTATGTCTCTGTAGTTGAGTCTGAATCTGAATTGTACAATATTTGCCGCCTTTAATAGCGAATCTCAAATTGCTTCATCTCGTCCTATTTCTTTCTTAGTTATTGAACAATATTTCTAAATTTTGTATGGACAAGTGGTGAGTAATCTTCCTGTCACCCGGGTTGTTGTAGTATACTGGTGAGTATTCTTCCTGTCACCCCAGCAACGACGAGCTTCTATTTTCGATTTAGGTTTTGAGATTGGTTGAAGGTTTATGTATATTGCTTTTGAAAGAATCCCGTGCATTCTCATATTGTGTCTCTGTAGCTGAGTCTGAAGAATGTACAAATATTTCACAAACAAAGCAAGCCACCCTTAGTAAAGAAGCAGACTATCCGTCCATGTCGTTGTAGTATAGTGGTGAGTATTC
This sequence comes from Picea sitchensis, assembly GCA_010110895.2. Classification (NCBI taxonomy): domain Eukaryota; kingdom Viridiplantae; phylum Streptophyta; class Pinopsida; order Pinales; family Pinaceae; genus Picea; species Picea sitchensis. The sequence continues at coordinate 150,012 of SNQJ01S0013640.1, forward strand.
CCGCCTGTCACGAGGGTGAGAACGATTCGCGCGCCAGAGAACGATTCCCAATTCAATTTGCAACTCTGTAACGCCGCGTTCCAATCTCACCAGTCTACAGATCACCATTCACAGGTGCTGAGGGGCATGCACAAATAATGGTAATTATTGCAGTTTCTTCCTACAATTTAATATTTCGTGTATATCGATGCAATTTGAACAATTTTACACGGCCCCAGACCTCTAAATATGAAATGTATCCAGAGATTGGGAACACGTTGGGTTCCTTGCTAAGATCAGTGGCCTCCTATGAAAAGGTATGAGGAAAAACATCCACGTGGCATGATACAAGGTGGTGTCTACACCATTATTATAAAGTAAGAGGGTTCTATCGTGACTCAGTCAGTCACAACCAAAACCAATGGCATTTCCCCAGAGCCTTGATGTCTCACAATGTCATAATCATAGTTTTATAAGTTTTGTTTTTTTGGTGATGGAGATATTTGTCTGAAATTTGGTGAGAAATTGTTAGATCCGGCAGATTTGAGTGATTATTTCTGTATGATTAGAATGTCTCAATGTTTTTTCAGTGTGTTGAATTCATTTCTACATTCAAAAATGGATTTTAAACAATAGAAAATAGTGGTTTTGTGCAGATTTATGTTGTCCAGCTAAAAAGACCAAAACCTAAAACATTTAGACAATAAAAAATAGTAATTTCATGCAGAATGCTTTGTAAAAAGAACATATGCTTTGTAAAAAGAACATGTTTAATCTTATATTACATTTGCATACCTCAATGGGCTGCAAGGTGAGTGGAGTAGATGGGAAAGACTTAACTTGGAAAGTATACACATTCTCATTTCACATCATAGTATGATAGAATTTTCAGCCCATTGTTACTTTATCTATAAAAATAAAATCTAACAATTATTTTAACCACTTAAGCTAAATTTAATTGACAATGCCTCTTATCCTTTGTGCCCTTAAAAAAAAATAAAAATCTCACATGTTTCATATTTCATCTTATAGGATGAAAAAAATTATAAACATATCTTGAGATTACATTCTCAAATGAGATTTTAGAGTATTTACATCTAGACTTTACTGGTATATAAAGAGAAAAGAACATTATAGCATAGGGTACACAACAATTCCATTGCTATATTTATGCAAATTTTTCAATGATTATCATTAATCTATTATATATAAAGAGTGATATCAACTTGAGGGATGGTGAATGAAAAAATAAATTAATAATTATAAAAAATGACATCAACCATCAATCCATTTTTATGATTCAAAGGCATGAATGTGATTATGATTATAACAGACGTGGGAGTAACCATGCTTTAAATATGTCATTACCTTTTCTGATTATTGCCATACATAAGATAATAATAAAACTATAACATATAATAATATTTGTATCAAGGACAAATCTCGAGTTCGATCACAAAATAAGTTAGTAACACTTAACATATCATGTAAAAGATATAAGAAATAGGTTAGTAACACATAGATGTAGATGCACATGATAGTGAGGAAACAAATTGTATTGCAATATGGAATTTTCTATTAAAAAACAAATCTTTTGGTAACAACTTTTGATTTAGCTTATATGAAGCCAAGAGTTGATAGCAGTCACAATGGATTTGTTACTCATAAAGGAATTGGATCCAAAACAAAATAATTTCAATTCAAATAATTTGAAACTATATGCTATTTAATTAAGGTTGAAAGAGTTGCTTTGCACAAGTTTATAACTCCAACTTGGTTTTAGACCATAACCCAACATACATCTACCTCTTATTATTTCACTTATTCAAATATTTTTGTTTTTTGTTTTTATTTTTAAAATATGTTAATAGCTTTGCACAAGTTTATAACTCCAACTTAGTTTTAGACCATAACCCAACATACACCTACCTCTTATTATTTCACTTATTCAAATATTTTCATTTTTTATTTTAATTTTTAAAATATGTTAATAGCTTTGCACAAGTTTATAACTCCAACTTGGTTTTAGACCATAACCCAACATACACCTACCTCTTATTATTTCACTTATTCAAATATTTTTATTTTTTTATTTTTATTTTTAAAATATGTTAATAGCTTTGCACAAGTTTATAACTCCAACTTGGTTTTAGACCATAACCCAACATACACCTACCTCTTATTATTTCACTTATTCAAATATTTTTATTTTTTATTTTTATTTTTAAAATATGTTAATAGCTTTGCACAAGTTTATAACTCCAACTTGGTTTTAGACCATAACCCAACACACACCTACCTCTTATTATTTCACTTATTCAAATATTTTTATTTTTTATTTTTATTTTTAAAATATATTAATAGCTTTGATGAATGTTCCGAAAAAGTATATGTAGCAACCACTGTTTTTAGTTGATTAGTACTTGTGCATTTTGGATCTATTGAGATCTTATGACTTTTGAGGGATATGTGAATTTATAAGTATTTATGAGTATTGTTTTGTTTGGTTATACAAAAATACATATACCTAGATGTTGTTTTAA
>SNQJ01S0013640.1:152543-168397 GCA_010110895.2 Picea sitchensis
AATGACAAGATCAAGAAATAGTTGACTTAGAATATGCAATCAAAGCTTGGAAGTCACACATGTAAGGTAATGGACTCCATATGCATATCCACTACAAACTAGGTAGTCTCAACCATCAAAATAATCATTTCCTTAACAAATTGTGAACACAACTTTCAAGTATCAGAGAAGCTTGAAAGACAGGTAGATATTAGATATCAATCAAATGTCAAATGCACCCTAACCAAATAGTCCCAAAAGTTGTAAATATACAACCTCATGCTTGTTGTTTGTTTCAACTTTCCTTCCAAGTAAGGTAAAACAAATAAGTGATAGGCAAGGTTCAAAACTCAAGCAATACTTCACGGAAGCTTCCTATGATCAACTTAGTGCTGGTGAAATTCCTTTCCTACTATTGGAGTACTATGTTTGATTGTTAAAGGCTTGAGCTACTTCTATTTTGTAGAATATTTTCCATTGTATTTTATAAATAATCCAAAGTTCAATGTATAGAACCATTTCTAGTCCTTGAAGCATCAACTTCTAGAGTAGATGTTTCTATCTTCTTTGTTTCCATCTTGTTATATTACAAAGGAAATCCTAGAAAAACTTAATTTCTAGCCCTCTATGCCCCCAACTTTCAAAACTTTCTATGATGGTGAAAAATCTAGACAAAACCATAAAAATAGCAAATAGCAAATAAATCAAATGAAGGAAACAAATTGAACCATGCCCACAATACCAAGAAACTTGAGACAATTCTTTAAAACATCATTCCATTAAATACACCCACTATGTTAATCTTGAGATTAATGTAGATTATTATTATATGAATATTTCTGTCTCTTAAGCAAACATTTATTATATAATTACTTCCATGGTACTTATACTTCCTTCCATTTGGGTGGCATCATGCCCCCATTTCTCTTGGTAGGTTAGCTTCTCTGTTATATCATTTTTTTATAAAAAACATTTATATGATAAAGACTTTCATTTATGGGAGGTAAAGGTGCATCCAAAAATTTTACATGAATTTCAACTTCAAACCAAAAACATAGCCTATATAGTTTACCCTCCTCATAAATAGATTGTTTTTTTATTCATAACAAAAGACTTAACCAAAATAGGTCCCACAATGTTCACCCTTTCCATCATAATTACATCGCATAAACTGAAATTTAAAACATAGAACCAACCTTAAATAGAAATCCAAAACCATCAAGATAGGCATTTTAAAAATCTAAAACTAAGGAGAGCTGGCATAAAATTATGGTGGGAAAGGAATCTTCAAAGGAAAGATATCTAAGGCTATGGATGTTCATGACATTCTCGTAAAGCCACATTGAGAGCTCATAAAGACCCACATAAACATCATTGGTAAAAGGTTGTTTAGGGATTGAATTTCTCACATGAAATATCAAGAAAAAAATCACTTTCTTTCCTCCTCCCTCAATACCCTTATAGAGGTAATACGGTTTTTTACTTGACTTGAAAAGAAATCCCTTGGACGATCTATTATCATACATAGTCCTGAAGCTTAGCCTCATAGGTTGATCAAGGAAACAAGCAAGACACTCACTTACCGGACTTTCATTAGTGAGATAGATGCTCTGCCTCACGACTAGGATTGGTTGGGAAGTGGAGGGGGGAGGAAAGAAAGAAGGGCCTTCTGGGAGAGGTGAATCCTTCGAGGGTGAGATAAGGTGAGTCTCGTGTGCCCATTAAAACTTACAACTACCTTAACAGTAGAAGAACCATATATATACCACAATCATACACATTGCATACCTCAAAAATTCAATTTAATAGTAGAAGAAGTCAAGCCTATTGGGAGTATTTCATCATTTTAGGTGCTAACTACTCTAGAAACATACCCTACCCGTCTGCTTTAAGATTCAAGTAACTTTTTTTCTTCTCACTAAGATGTTTTAATTGATAAGTAACAATTCAGTGAAAACAATGAAGGCTTTAGCATATGCTTGCTCACACCCTACCTTTGTCTCTGTGGAATGAGGCCACATTTCTGACATCTTTCGGCATTTCATATTCATCAGAACAGTTTCATGCTTATCAGCTATCTCCGTTTCTGTCCCACACCAGTGTTCCAGAATGAGAGTAGTCAATGCACCGATCATGTTATTCATTGGTGCCCCATCAGAATGGTAGACAATGTCACCTTGTTCATCTTTCAGGGTCTCAGTCTCCATTTTTGCAATCATCAAAGGAGATGAAGTAATCTCCCACCATTTACTAAGAGTCCCAGTGAAACACTGTAACAGTGGAGTTGATATCGACAACCCACGGAAAACGGATGGCGCCACTGTCGGCCATCTAGACTTGACATCCCATCTAGTCATTTTCAATATGACTGTTAAACTTTTCTGGATAGTGTAAAGAATCCCAAGCTTTTGTAAATATCTTTCGGACCACATAGAGAGTGCCATTTGTCCTTTGTAGCATAGTTTTGATAAGAACTCCCCATTGAAAGTGATTTTGTAGATAGATATTGAATAATTCAATATCATTTGGTCCTTGATAATTTAGATCTCTGACATAGTGCATGGGAGTGAATAAAGAGATCATATTGGGATCAGATTCTTCTTTGTTAATCCCAAACTGTTTCCACCATTCAGAAAGCCAAGATGGAGGAGATCCTCTAGTGGCGGACTGTATACAACCAAACTTAAGTAGAAAACAAATATCTTCATGGTATAAGAAAGTCCACCATAATTTGGTATAAGCATAATAATTTTGGCAAGTATCAGGAAAAATGATCTCCTGATTTTGTTCAGGCCATTGCTGAAGTGTCCTAGGCCTGTTTAAGTAGAAATATTTTTGATTTCGTTCTGCAGATTCAATTTGCCAAATTGCATCTATGTCATGAAAAACTGCTGCTAATAATGACCTTGCTTCTATTGCCAGATTTCCTCCCCCTCGCAATATTAAAAAACTTCAAGGTTTACAGGGGAAATCTAACTTTTTGGTATTATTGTGGTGTTGTTCTAGTTATAATGTTGTTCATCTGCCATTTCTAGCTATTTATTTATGTTCTGCATACTTTTTATATTTGGAATATTACAAGTGGTATTAGAGCACCTTCCTAGGTAGAAAATTGTGGGTTAATTTTTTTTCAGGGTAGAGACGTATTTTGACATCTTTAATCTACAAAGATTTGTTGTTAAACACATAAACATGTGGTTAGGGATTCATACACGTAGGAAATACAAGTGGTACTTAAGCACACATCTGTTGGCCACCCTTGTAACCCCTTTTGGTACCCCTTCGAGTGGTAGCGCATCAAACAACACCTATATACAGGTTGACCTAGATCTCCTGAAGCCCTCTGTTTATAAACCAATCGACCACCTGACTGCTATAGTTCCACCGAGAACAACACTCTGGAAGATACTCTCTAGTACCTAGGTAGTCGAGTACTATGGATAAGGGTACGATCTAGCCTCCTTAGTTGGTGACCTGAGATATTGAGCTGAGTACTATTGTTGGACCCTGCACGTATATCAGAGAGCTATAGCACAGGGAAAACCCTTGTCTGTAGAACCCTTGAATACCTAACCCTTGGTATAGAAATGAAAACATAACATATAAGATCTATTGTGGCACAACTGTGTCTCCTGCATTCGAGTTGCAAAATTACTGCACATTTCTTCATGTTAAAAATTTGGACATTTCATCACTGCAATATTCTTCAGATCGGAGTATAACTCCGTAGGAGTAAAAAAAAAAAAGAAAAGAAAGAAAGAGTCTGGATCCTATTGGCACTATTATTTGATACCTATTCCATTGGTTTTTTCTCTTCGCCCTGATAGCAGTCATACCTATCATTTTTCAACGATTTTTTTGTGGACCCAATCTCCTTCCAACACCCTTATTTGGGATTTACCCCATTGTATTCACCTTGTCGCCCTGATCATTGTGATATGCTTCACCCATAACCCATTTTCTGGGTGGTCCCACCCACCCCTTTTTGTGTTTCCTAGTCATCATGGCCCATACATGTAGCCAAGACTTCGAAGCTCGCTTCAATACCTTGCACTCTAATTTCACAAAAATCCAACAAGAAGTGCGATAGATGAATGCCAATATTCTCTCCATCAATCAAAAAATGAATTCCTCCATTGCAGCTTCAGTCGCTACCTCAATCAAGGAACTACCCAAACAAGACATTAATACCCATCTTGAATATGTCACTACAACGATCTGCGCTATGCTGAATATCCCTGCAAATCTTCCCTTATCTGACCCACCTTTGCATACCGAAGGTGAAAATTCCTCTCATTCCTAGAATTTTCATCCCCATCACTTTCAATGTGACCTACGCCTTTTGCGTGTGGATGTGACCAAATTTTATGGATCGAATCCCACTGGCTGGGTAATTCAAATGGAACATTATTTCTCTTTGTATGGCATTACAGATGAGTTGGCCAAAATCCGGTATGGTGTTCTCCATCTAGATTAAGAACGTTGGAAATGGAGAAAAAATGCCCGCCAAGGGTATGTGGCTTGGACACACTTTGTGGCAGATCTTTATGAACACTTTGACACTGACACCAACCATTTAGGCCATTTAACAAAGTTGAAACAATCTGGCATAGTGGACGACTTTATAACTACTTTTGAGTGACTCGCTTTTCGTATAGAGGGCATGTCTGATGCTTTTTTTCGAGAATGTTTTATCAGTGGCCTCAAGGATGAGATTTGTGCTCATGTCCTCATGGCTTGGCCTCACAGTTGGGTGGACGCTACTAAAAGAGATAAGAAAGAACAACAGGCTGTTTCTTCTCAAAACCGCAAACCCTCCTTTATTCCTCGCACTAAACTAGTAACTCCCACTCCTCCTTCTACTCCACCCAAGATCCATAATTTGGCCACCACTGAAATGGATGAACGCCAACTCAAAGGCCTTTGTTATAATTGTGATGAAAAATATTTTCTAGGACACAAGTGTAAGGAACACAATCTTTTTATTTCCATCTCAAAGGATTTTCCTGAAGAGGATGTTGAGGCTCCCCTCATGTCTGTACCACCTGAACCCACAGACATAACCCCTCCCTCAGACCCTCCTGAAGTAGAACCGATCATTCCCCTAAATGCTCTCACTGGCTTCTCTACTCCCCAAACCCTCAAGCTAATTGGTTACATCAAGCATATGAAGGTCATCATTCTTGTTGATAGTGGAAGCACCCATAATTTTATTCATCATCGCATTGCCCAAGANGCAGTCAATAATTTCCAATTCATGATTTCCAATGGTGGGTCCATGAAATGTGGAGGGCATTGTGAAAATGTGCATCTCCAAATTGGTGACTACCATATGGAATCTCATATGTTTGCTATCGACATGGGCGGTTGTGAAATTGTGTTGGGTGTGGAATGGCTAAGGACTTTGGGTCCCATTCTCATGGATTTTAAGTAATTAACCATGCAATTCGACCAAGAGGGCCAACAATATAAGTTCCAAGGCATCACCTCCGGTTCCCCATAGATCATTAGTTCCCATAGCATGGAAAAGTTGCTCAAAAAAGGTCATTCTGGCATTATTTCCCAACTCCATGCCATCCAAGCCATTGAGACACCCTCTATTCCGCAGGACCTCCAATCCATCCCCTCTAAACATAAAATGGTTTTTTCCACTCCCCAGGGACTCCCTCCTTCCCGTGGTTTTCATGATCATTCCATTCCCCTTATCCCAGGAAGCCTGCCTCCTAATATCCGTCCCTATCGTCACCCCTTTTCCCCAAAAAATGAAATTGAGAAAATAGTTCAAGAACTGCTCAATGCAGGTGTTATCCACCCTAGTACGAGCCCCTACTCTTCTCCTTTGGTCATGATCCTTAAGAAAGAAGGTTCTTGGTGCATGTGTCCTGACTTCCGCGCCCTCAACAAACTCACCATTAAAGACAAATTTCCCATTCCTCTCATTGATGACCTCTTGGATGAATTGAGTGGCACCCATTTCTTTACTAAACATGATCTTCGTTCTGGCTACCAACAGATTCATATGAAAGAGGTAGACATTCCTAAAACTTCCTTTAGAACTCATGAGGGCCACTATGAGTTTTTGGTCATGCCCTTTGGCTTGTGTAATTCTCCATCCACTTTGCAAAGCCTCATGAATCATGTCTTTCGTCCTTTTCTCCATCATTTTGTGTTAGTTTTCTTTGATGATATCCTCATCTACAACAAAACCTGGACATACCATTTTTCTAATGTGGATCAAGTTCTCCATCTACTCTCTCAACACCAACTTTTCCTCAAACAATCTAAATGTGCTTTTGGCGCCTCAGAAGTAGATTACTTGGGTCATCATGTTGGCAAGGATGACGTCAGGGTGGATCCTATAAATATTGAAGCTATGCAAGATTGGCCTCACCCAAAGACTCTCAAAATCTTGCGAGGATTTATGGGTTTAACAGGTTATTATCGCAAGTTTGTTAAGAATTATGGAAAGATTGTGGCACCTCTCACTGCACTCCTTAAAAAGAATTCTTTCACTTGGACTCCAGTAGTTTCTCAGGATTTTCAAACCTTGAAGATGGCCATGTGCACCACTCCAGTCCCAACCCTTCCTGATTTCACAAAGACCTTTGTCCGGGAATGTGATGCTTCTGGGAAAGGAATTGGTGTTGTCCTTATGCAAGAGGGTTGACCTTTGGCCTTTACCAACAAACAACTTTCCAAGAGAGATTTGGGCAAATGAATCTATGAAAAGGAAATGTTGGCTATTCTGCATGTCGTGGATCTTTGGTGACCTTATCTATTGGGGAAACACTTCCATTTTAAGATAGATCATCAAAGCCTCAAGTATTTTCTAGAACAACACATTTCCTCCCATGAGAAACAAAAATGGGTGACTAAGATCTTTGGATATGATTTTGAGATCATTTACAAAAAAGACAAAGACAATGTGGCTGTTGATGCACTTTCCAGAAAATATGAAGATGAAGGGTCTATTTTTTCTCTCTCTTTCATTGTACCAGATTGGCTCCAAGTTGTTCGCTAGGAATGGCTACACGATCCCAAAAGTTCGCATTTGATACAACAATTGTATTCGAATTCTCTAGTTTCCCCAAGGTACTCTTGGCTCAATGATGAGCTTTAATACAAAGACCATTTGTATTTAACTAAACAATGAATACTTAAATCCACGGTACTTTCTGAGCTTGATGCTACACCCACAGCTAGGCACTCCGGGTTTACCAAAACCTATGACATGGTCAAATGTTCTTTTTTCTGGGAGGGTATGAAACAAGACATTCACAATTTTGTGGCTGAATGTGATGTGTGTCAACACAACAAGGGTGAAACTTTCAAATCTCCTGGCACACTACAACCGCTTCCGATTCCACCCGCTCTTTGGTGGGATATCTCTATGGATTTTATTATCGGCTTACCTGAATCGAGAAATAAATCAATCATCATGGTGGTAGTTGATCGTCTTTCCACGTATGCTAATTTCTGTGATCTTCAACACCCATTTACAACATCTACTGTGGTTCGACTTTTCATGGATCAAGTCTTCAAGCTTCATGGTATGCCACATTCTATTGTTTCTGATCGCGACACAAATTTCACCATCAATTTTTGGCAAGAACTATTCAAGCTACAAGGCACCCAATTGCCTCTCAACACAAATTATCATTCCCAGACTGATGTTCAAATTGAAGTTGTCAACAAATGTTTGGAAACATATTTGAGTTGTTTTGCAGCGGAAAGGAAGAATCAGTGGGCTCAATGGTTACCACTAGCTGAATGGTGGTACAACACTTAGTACCATACTTCTACACGCATGAGTCCTTTTGAAGCAGTATATGGACCAAATCCACCTTCAGTCCTCTCATATTTTCCAGGTGTCTCGAAGGTCCAGGAGGTTGACCAAACGCTTACAGTTCGACAAGCTATTCTCTGGTCCCTCAAAGAGAATTTGGTCATGGTCCAGAATCACATGAAAGAACAAGCAGATCAAGGTCGCTCTGAACGTCAATTTGTAGAAGGGGATCAGGTGTTTCTTCGACTGCAACCTTAAAAGAAAACTTCCCTCAAGGCTAACCATTGTCAGAAACTGGCGCCCAAATTTTATGGTCCTTATACCGTTCTCAGGCCTGTGGGACAGGTGGCCTATCAATTAACTTTTCCCAGTCATTCTAAGCTCCATATTGTTTTTCATGTTTCCTTCTTAAAGAAGGTGACTGGAACTAAGTGCCAAACTCAAACCAACCTTCCTGAGTTGGACGAAGAAGGCTCCATTTGGCTACAACCACAAGTAGTTTTGGACCAATGTGAGCGTCGACTGCGTCAGTGCACCATCAAGGAAGTGTTAGTCCAGTGGAAAGATACAACTCCAAAATATGCCACTTGGGAACCAACTACCATTCTGCAACAATTTCTCCATCTCAAGCCTTGAGGACAAGGTTGTTTTTAAGGGGAGGACATTTTAGGGACCTAACCCCTCATGTAGGTAGAATAATATATTTCCATGTAATAGAGGTCAATATTAATAAGGCTTAGCAATAACGAAGAATAAGTCCAATGTACAAAGACCTAATAGAAGCTTATGCTTCTAGAAGGATCTTCCTATAGATGGTTCTTTTGATAGACATATTTAGTATAAATAGGACTCGAGGGTATGGGAACTTTTGTCTTGGATATTATTGTAATAGAGCTCTGCTTTGTTGGAGGGTTCCCCCTCGAAGAGGCAAGTGAACATTGCTCTCGGTAATCAAAGTGTTATATTTGGTTTTATTTTGTTATCATTTTGGTATTATCGGGGTGTTGTTATGGTTATATTGTTGTTCATTTGCCATTTCTAGCTATTTATTTATGTTCCGCATACTTTTTATATTTGGAATATTACATTCCCAAGCCACTGTGTGAATATAGGTGCCTAATAATCCCTAATCTTGTCAACTCAAAATAAAATTAAGGGTCCCTATTTTAACTTTATAAATCCTTGTAAATTAATTATTCATCATGTTCCATTTGGTAGTTTACTTTGTAAAGAATAAATTGTATCCTCATTTTCAATTGACATTCTTTTATGTTTAGAATATTGTTAAATGTAGTCAAATATCAACCATTGGCTACACAATATTTCAATGATGATTCTGGAACTTTAAGATCTTTGAGCACCTTTGAACTTCATGATTTATGTTTTTGTTCTTGGCCACATATTTATTATTGATTAGAAATTTGGCTTGGATTTCACAAGATATTATCACAGATCTTATGTGGTTGCAAAAGAGAAAGGTAAGCTAAAATTATTGATATTGCCTATTCCTCACCTCATCCGAGGGTAGTCTTTTACATTGTGACTTCAAGTGGGAGCAACTTGGAGAGGCTTAAGGGTTACAATGAGTGTGAGAAGTTGGATCATGATTATCATGGAAACAATACTCTGAAACGACATATTGCACATATTGCACATATAAACATAGAAGTTTAAAATTCCTAATGACAAGATCAAGAAATAGTTGACTTAGAATATGCAATCAAAGCTTGGAAGTCACACATGTAAGGTAATGGACTCGATATGCGTATCCACTACAAACCTGGTAGTCTCAACCATCAAAATAATCATTTCCTTAACAAATTGTGAACACAACTTTCAAGTATCAAAGAATCTTGAAAGACAGGTAGATATTAGATATCCATCAAATGTCAAATGTACCCTAACCAAATAGTCCCAAAAGTTGTAAATATACAACCTCATGCTTGTTCTTTGTTTCAACTTTCCTTCCAAATAAGGTAAAACAAATAAGTGATAGGCAAGGTTCAAAACTCAAGCAATACTTCACGAAAACTTCCTATGATCAACTTAGTGCTGGTGAAATTCCTTTCCTACTATTGGAGTACCTTGTTTGATTGTTATAAGTTTGAGCTACTTTGATTTTGTAGAATAGTTTCCATTGTATTTTACAAATAATCCAAAGTTCAATGTATAGAACCATTTCTAGTCCTTAAAGCATCAATTTCTAGAGTAGATGTTTCTATCTTCTTTGTTTCCATGTTGTTACATTACATAGGAAATCCTTGAAAAACTTAATTTATAGCCCTCTATGCCCCCAACTTTCAAAACTTTCTATGATAGTGAAAAATCTAGACAAAACCATAAAAATAGCGAATAGCAGATAAATCAAAGGAAGGAAACAAATTGAACCATGCCCACAATACCAAGAAACTTGAGACAATTCTTTCATAAATCATTCCATTAAATACACCCACTATGTTAATCTTGAGATTAATGTAGATTATTATTATATGAATATTTCTGTTTCTTAAGCAAACATTTATTATATAATTACTTCCATGGTACTTATACTTCCTTCCATTTGGGTGGCATCATGCCCCCATTTCTCTGGTAGGTTAGCTTCTCTGTTATATCATTTTTTATAAAAAGCATTTATATGATAAAGACTTACATTTATGAGAGGTAAAGGTGCATCCAAAAAGTTTACATGAATTTCAACTTCAAACCAAAAACATAGCCTATATAGTTTACCCTCGTAAATATATTGTTTTTCTATTCATAACAAAACACTTAACCAAAATAGGTCCTACAATGTTCACCCTTTCCATCATAATTACATAGCATAAACCAAAATTTAAAACATAGAACCAACCTTAAATAGAAATCCAAAACCATCAAGAGATGCATTTTAAAAAATCTAAAACTAAGGAGAGATGGCATAAAATTATGGTGGGAAAGGAATCTTCAAAGGAATGATATCTAAGGCTATGGATGTTCATGACATTCTCGTAAAGCCACATTGATTGCTCATAAAGACCCACATAAACATCATTGGTAAAAGGTTGTTTAGGGATTGAATTTATCACATGAAATAGCAAGAAAAAAATCACTTTCTTTCCTCCTCCCTCAATACCCTTATAGAGGTAATACTGTTTTTTACTTGACTTGAAAAGAAATCCCTTGGAAGATCTCGCATCATACCTAGTCCTGAAGCTTAGCCTCATAGTTTGATCAAGGAAACAAGCAAGCCACTCACTTACTAGACTTTCGTTAGTGAGATAGATGCTCTGCCTCACGACTAGGATTGGTTGGGCATTGTGGGGGGGGATGAAAGAAAGAAGGGCCTTCTTGGATAGGTGAATCCTTCGACGGTGAGATAAGGTGATTCTCGTGTGCCCATTAAAACTTACATCTACCTTAATAGTAGAAGAATGATATGCATACCACAATCATACACATTGCATACCTAAAAAATAGTAAATAAAAATGGCATAAAAATGTAGAGGAGCTTACCTTGATTACTTGCAACTTCTGAGTTTCTTACATTTGCATGTTCTACAATAACATATACTCTCGGTCCTATACTCCCTCCATAAATGTATCCATACAAAGTTAACAAATAAAACTTGTCAATATACATACAAATTTGACACAAAAAAGATTTTTTTTTTATATATTTTACACGAAAAAAACCAAGCATACAAATTAGAATTGGAAAAAAATAGCATATAAAACTTTTATTTCACACAAACTTATGTTACAAAAGAATTTCCTTCCAAATAAAACTTAAGTATCAGATCCACTTGATAATAAATTCAATCTACCCTCCATAAAAAGGGATTAAAAAAGGTTTTTCCTTTTTTAAGGCAGTGTATCTTAATGTATAAGATGCAAAAACAATTCTCAGAGGCATTCTAAGATTAAAGAGTTCTTTTCATTTTGCAAATGATGAGTAAGTTAAGGGTGGCACTTAATGTTGTTGAAGTACATGCCTACTTCTTCCTTGGTTATGGATCATTTAGTGCCAAAACCTTATTGTTAAAGTGTATTCTATATGTAACAGTATTGTATGGATCATTCTACTAAAGGGTACATTCTTTTTATTCATTTAGAGTGTACTAAAATTGAAATAATATTTCAATCCTATTCATATTCATTCACTGCTCACCATGTAAAGTAATGAAATGAAGCTCCTAAAGGATGTATACTTTCCACAACCTTCCCAATGGAGGCTACTTTATTTACACTCAAAATAATACACTTAAGTCCAAAAACCTTTGATTAAGAAGTTAACATAATGGCAAGCGCAAGCACAAGTGTGACCACACAGAGCAAACATGTAGCAAGAACTTGTTTGTGAGTTTTCATTAAGAAGTCAAGGCTATTGGGAGTATTTCATCATTTTAGGTGCTACCTACTCTAGCAACATACCCGGCTGCTTTAAGATTCAGGTAATTTTTTTTCTGACTGAGATGTTTTAATTGATAAGTAACAATTCAATAAAACAATCAAGGCTTTAGCATATGCCAAATTTCTTCTTTATTATGCATTGAACATTAGGAGGATGCTCAACAATCTAGTGACATGTGGTTGCAAGAGTGGAACTAGGAAGGGAAGATGTAGTATACATGTTGCATATACGCAAAATTGAGTAGGAGTAAATGAAATGAATGCTCTTTCCTATCCTTGCACCAGTGGTCTAGTGGTAGAATAGTACCCTGCCACGGTACAGACCCGGGTTTGATTCCCGGCTGGTGCATCAAAATTGTTTCTTTTACCTTTTCGATTTAGGTTTTGAGCTTGGTTGAAGGTTTATGTCTCTGTAGTTGAGTCTGAATCTGAATTGTACAATATTTGCTGCCCTTAATAACGAATCTCAATTGCTTCATCTCATCTTATTTCTTTCTTTGTTATTAAACGAGATTTTTAAATTTTTAGTATACCTATTGGAGATGGACACAATTAATGATCTTTTAATCTTAAATTCTAATCTGACGGTTATGCATTGAAAATGCTGGCATATTCTTAGTCGTCCTCCAAAATCAATGGATTAGATTTATTGTTGATAACTTCTTTGCATTTATAAATGCCTCATTTAACCTGTTTACTTTTTAACATTTACCTAATCATATTAAGAAATTACTGTAACATCATATGATTGCCACGTTTAAATGATTAACTTTTGGAATTCTTCAGAATTTCATTATCTGACTCAGTTAGAGTTTCATTATCTGGCTGGATATTTTTTTTAAAACTAACTCTTTCTGTGTTCACCAGCCGCGAGTTAACAGCTGTGCTAGTATATGGACAAGTGGTGGCCCCATGACCTTTATAAGTGAATGTTTACGTTTGATGTGAAAGGAAAGACTTTAGATTCGCTAGCTCGGTAAGAACAATCAAACTGTTCGTAGCTCTAATTGTGTGATCGGCTGTTAGGACGATGGGGACGATAGAGAGTCCTCTAGCCCGGGCCCGAGGTGGAGCTAGTTTGTCCTGCGGAGCCCGAGCCCGAGGTGAGCTAGTTGCTTGCCGAGGAAGCCCGAGGTAGCCATTCTCCCCTTTATAGAATTATCGAAAGATAGATGAATCGGGAAATAACGTATATAGAGATAGAGGAAATAACGTATATAGAGATATCGAAAGATAGATGAATTGAAAAATAATGTATATAGTTACTTACAGATAGGACTGGGTGAGAAGAAGGTGTAGCGCAGTCTGGTCAGCGCGTCTATTAAGTACAGAAAAGGTTCGAATCCTTGATGAGAATCTGATATCATATGAGCAGAGCTCAGGCTTTAAAGGGAATAAATCTAAGTAGCCGCCGGCAAGAACAAGTCTCCTAGATTCTACTTGGGAAGACCCACTGTATCGATCTATGTCGATCTGTGTCGATCTTCCTACTCGATAATTCGTATGATCACAATATGTTCTCTCCCAATCCCAATCTGCTAACCTTTTTCTCTCCACACTCCTTAATTCCCAATCTGCTAACCTTTATCTCTCCACACACCCAATCCCAATCACCCTCCTTGCCCTCCTACTGTCAAGCAAGTGGAACCTTAATGAGAATTCCCGTTAGACATACAGGTACCGCCACATTAAACAGGAAGCCACTATACCTATGCCTGAAACTCACATTCCGCGATTCACTCACTCCATCAGAAGTTATGCATGTAATAACTGAACTCAACCTAGGAGTTGAGACGATCATCGTGGGCATCATGGGTGTGACGAGTGCACTTAAGCCAGACCAATCCAATACGACTATTAAATCTCCGTATCTGGTTGGCCTGAAAAATCCCTTATTTACCTACAAATATCTTAACCCCCTTCTAAGGAAGGAGCTTTTGCCGCTAGTTGTGGAGGAACCTCATATCATCAAACGTCGAGGGTGGAATGCAGTATGCGCCATGTTCCCCGAGAGAGACAGTCATATTCTCCTGTGGGGGATTTCCTCCGAGGAGTTTATTGCTCATCAGTACGCCAGCACACAGAAGGTTAGCCTTTACATTGCTAAGGCTATCATCAATCGTGCTGGTCACTGAGGAACTATATCGGTGCATACCCCAACTGCAGATGGAGCAGCAAGCTCCAATATACCGATTCCTACACCGAAGGAGATAGATAATATCCCGAAGGATAAAGAGAATCCCTCAAAGGAGATTATATATTACCCGAAGGAGAAGGATATTATCTATCTACCGATGGATATGGATGAACAACATTCCTCCACTACTAATAGTAGCTCCAATATAGATATGGAACAGGCCTCCGAGGGAAGGTGACAAGAAAGGGAAGTGGAAGGGAAGTGGAAGGGTAGTGGATGGTGAACTAGCCGCATGCTCAAACCGCATTCTCAACTAAGCCGAGGAGAGAAGCAAAGATATGGCTGGAATCCTACTTCCCGTAGACGTAGCTTACCCAAATAGAAACTGATTAGCTCGGGTGAGTGAACTGCGAAACAAAAGGGTGTGATATTAGCAGGTAAATAGCGCTTTCTAGCGTTCTCCCCGGTTCCAATCCGGGCACACCCACATCTCTAAAATTAGGTCTAAAATAGGGAGGGTACCAAACAGTCAACCCCTTCCTGTTCTCGCATCTCGGCTTCGGTGAAGCACTTCTTTCACCAGATTGAAGCTCAAAAGATTGCTTTGGCATTACTAAATCTTTTCCTCACTAATTGAACTCGCTAATTGAACCGGAGGTAAGCCTTTCTTCTAACAGATATAGGAACTGACTTCGTACTCGGCAAATAGGGATGAGCGTAGCGTCAGATCACTACTCGAATAGGGATGACGTAGCGTCAGGAAACTACTCGAATAAAATAATAGGATGAGCGAACCGTCAGGTCACTACAATACTAATAGGGTCGAGCGAGTAGGGTCGAGCGAACCGTCTGGAAACTACTTGAACTGAAGCCTGGATTTGCCCCTAGCCTTGCGCTGAGAGCATCTTTGCGTTGCTAGGCACTAACCCTAGCCCCTTGCCTTGCTTAGCTTCTAGCGCATCCCAGAGAGGCATACTCGATGTCTCAGCCTGATCTCGCTACCATCCTGTATCTAGCAACCCTATCTTGCTACTCAAGGCGACTTCTTATCCTTAGGCGGCTTAGGCTGCTGATTAGCCTTCTTATTCTGTCGTCACAGATCCCTTCGGAGCTTCTTATCCGACTTCCCTTTATTACCCAGTGTAGGGTGATTGAACCGAGTAGGTTGTAATATTGGTGATTCAGTCTTAGGGCCAATAACTGGTACCTCCGGAAGCTTAGCGGCTGACTGTTGCTTATCTTCGAGTTTAGCCTCCAGTTTAGCAATCATCTGAGCTTGACTAGCCATCATCTGAGCTTGACTAGCAACCTGATCCTGAAGACTAGCAATCTGATCAGACAGCTCTTGACTATCCATTAAATTTCCAATAAGATGGTCATAATCCTCCTGTTGCATCTCAACTATATGTTCTTTATTGCCCTTCTGAAGACTAGCAATCTGATCAGACATCAAGTCAATCTTAGCAGATAGCTCTGCTTGTTCTTTCTCTTTAAGGTCTAACTGATCCTGAAGAAGCTTATTCTCATATTTTAGAATAGTGATATCATGCCCACCGAAGTCAA
>SNQJ01S0013641.1:9172-20373 GCA_010110895.2 Picea sitchensis
TGAGATAAGAAAAGAAGGTTCAGGAAAATTGATTGCTACAGCTGCGAGAACTTCAAGAAACATATATGTATTAAGTGAAATTGGAAATGAAAAGTGTTGTCTAGGAATGTAATATGAAATTTAGCTATGGCACAAAAGAATGGGTCACATACATTTTGATAACCTTGTCAAAGTCAGCAGAAGAGAAGCAGTTAGATAAATGCCTTGGATCATGAAACCAACCAACACTTTATGCAAGCATTGTCAACAAGGAAAGAAAACAAAGACCAGGTTCAAATCAAATAAATATTAAATGACAAGACCACTGGAAATTGTGCATACTGATCTAGTTGGACCAACTACAACAAAGGGTTTAAAAGGTGATAAATACAGTATGTTATTAGTTGATGATTATACAAGAATGACTGCAGTTTGCTTTCCCAAGAATAAGTCAGAAGCTTTTGAAAACTTCAAGATCTACAAGGAAATGGTTGAAAATGAAATGGATTCAAAAATCAAATACTTCAGATATGATAATGGAGGAGAGTTCACTTCAAAGGAATTTATGGACTACTGTAGTAGTCATGGAATAAAAAAACAATTCTTCGTCACTAGGACACCTCAACAGAATGGAGTTGTTGAAAGAAAGAACATGACAGTACAAGAAATGGCTTGAACAGTGCTAATGGATTCCAAATTGACAGATATATTCTGGACACAGGCAGTGCATACAGTAGTTCACATTCAAAACAGAATAATTCTCAGAAACAACACTGAAAAAACTCCCTATGATCTATGGAAAGGAAGACCAACAAATGTGAAGCACTTCAGAGTTTTTGGAAGAAAATGCTACATCAAAAGAGAAGATGGAAAAATGGGAAAGTTTGACTCTCGTGTGGAAAAAGGAGTACTTGTTGGTTACTCAAGTACAAGGAAAGCATACAAGTGTTACAATCTGAGATTGAACAAAGTTGTAGAAAGAATCAACGTAACAATTGATGAAACAGGCAGACCAAAATCAAAGGAAGAAGAAAATGAATCAATGGAACAACTTTTCAAAGAAGCAGAAGATGAAAAGGAAGTAGAAGAGGAAGATGAAGAGAATCTAACAGAAGAAAAATAAAAAGTCTAGCAAGTGCCTCCAAAGACACCTAGAAGATGAGTATAGAAGAATCATCCTTCAGATCAGATTATTGGAAACAAAGACACAGGAGTTGAGACTAGAAGAAGAATTCATTCACCAGAACAAACACAACTAGCACTCACATCTACGATTGAACCAACCTATTTTGAAGAGGCCAGAAAGGATTAATTTTGGAACAAGGCCATGGATGAAGAATTGGATCAAATAGAGAAAAATGACACTTGGGATTTGGTTCCAAGACCAAATGATAAGAATGTGATCGGCACAAAGTGGGTATACATGAATAAATTGAACGAAGATGGATAGGTTACAAAGAACAAAGCTAGATTGGTATGTAAAGGATATGCACAAGTTGAAGGAATCGAATTTGAAGAGAAAATTTCCCCAGTTGCCAGAATGGAAGCAATCTGATTGCTTTTAGCTTATGAATGCTCCAAAAATATTAAAGTGTATCAGATGGACGTAAAATCATCTTTTCTAAATGGGAAACTTGAAGAAGAAGTCTACATTGAACAACTAGAAGGATTTCAGTTGTCAGAGAATGTATATTATGTGTGAAAATTAAAGAAGGCCTTGTATGGTCTAAAACATGCTCCTAGAGCATGGTACTCTAGACTGGATAAATATCTACAGTAGGTAGGGTTCAGAAAAGGAAGTGCAGACAACAACCTCTACATCAAGGTAAGTCAAGGTAATATTTTATTAATTGAAGTTTATGTTGATGATATTATTTTTGGTAGTGATGATGACAGGTTAAGCTAGAAATTTGCAAAGGATATGCAGAATGAATTTGAAATGTCATTAATTGGAGAACTATCCTTCTTTCTAGGACTTCAAATACGTCAAAGAAACCAAGGAATTTTTATTTCTCAAACCAAGTATATCAGAGAAATTCTAAAGAGGTTTGGAATGGAAGATTGCAAACCAGCTATCACTCCCATGAAAACCAGTTGCAAGTTGTTGGCACTTGACCAAGTTTTGGGAGATCCTTGGTCAAGTTTGACCTATTTTGGGACTTCAAAATCCTATCGAAGATGGAGCACAAGATGAAGCAGAGATCGTGGGATATCGACCCCTTTTTTGGTCCTTTTTGGGATTTGGGAATATGTAACGGGAATGGGCTGTCGGCCCATGGGTTTACCCATGTTTAGGCCTATTTTGTATGTATAAATAGAAGGCTAGGAAATGTAAGAAGTAGTGTGAAAGAGTTGTGGAAGTTGGCTAAGTTCTAGGAGTTGGAACTGTGTGATCAAGAATTGTAAGGCTTCATGCATATTGTATGAGACTTGCAGAGCTAAGTGCAATTCATTGTAAGAGACTGTGAAGGCTTTGTGTTGTAACACAAGGAAGGAGGATCTAGTGAGCTGCGCAGATTTCCTGTCCTATGAGGAGTAAGGGTTTTGTGGCTCTGTGCATGTAGATGATTGATTGAAGCTAATAAAGAAGAAGAGTTAGTGGACGTAGCCCCAGGGTGGGGGTGAACCACGTAAACACTNTGTGATCAAGAATTGTAAGGCTTCATGCATATTGTATGAGACTTGCAGAGCTAAGTGCAATTCATTGTAAGAGACTGTGAAGGCTTTGTGTTGTAACACAAGGAAGGAGGATCTAGTGAGCTGCGCAGATTTCCTGTCCTATGCGGAGTAAGGGTTTTGTGGCTCTGTGCATGTAGATGATTGATTGAAGCTAATAAAGAAGAAGAGTTAGTGGACGTAGCCCCAGGGTGGGGGTGAACCACGTAAACACTGTGTTATTCTTCTCTGTGCGATGTTCTGATGTGTTTATGTGTTATTTTCTAAGTGCTTTGGTATAGATAGATAGATCTATTTATTCTTTGTGCTTATGATGAATTTGGATGTTAGATCTGATATAGGTAAATGTGCTTAGTGCTTGAATATGCCAGATATAATCCATTTCTTTATGCTAAGTGCTTAAATACATTAGATCAGGGTGGATGTTGTGATGCTTTGTTTTCTCTGCGGAGTAGATATTGGTTAACTAAGAACGAACTGATGGTGCTAAGTTCTCTATAAAGTATTGTAATCACAGATCTATGTCTCAGCTAAGGTTGCAAACACCTGGGTCCTGCAACAACCCCTACCTCTACCTCGAGTGAGACTTCACCTGCTTCGTAGGTGTTGCCGAAAGGGCCGGTAGTTAGGGTTTTGTTGGTGCATTGTTGTAGCATTGAACCTTGGGTATGCCCCTATGCCAACAAATGGTTCCGTTGTCGGGACCTGAAACTGTGATTGATGGGAACTGAGGAAGAAGAAGCTCTATGTAGAGATCTGACCTGAAATTGTGAAAGCTCTGTGTGTATATCTGTTGCTCTAGTGCATAGTACTCTACTAGTTTGGCAAGCTCTGTGCTAAGGAAAAGAAGTTTGATCTGAAGAAAAGAGGTAAGATCTGGAATCTCTGTGCTCTGATAAAGGTAAGAATATTGAAAAGTTAAAGATCTGAAAGCTCTGTGCTCTGATAAAGGTAAGAATATTGAAAATTTCTAGATTTGAAAGCTCTGTGCTCTGATAAAGGTAAGAATATTGAAAAGTTCTAGATCTGAAAGCTTTGTGCTCTACAAAAGTAAGATAAGTGGAAATTTTTGTTTCTAAATCATGGATCTAGGTATATTTGATAGATTCTATCCTAGCTTGAAAACTAGGGTATTCATAGATGAAAGAAGGTTTGATATGAATAGATCTGATAAGAATAGTGAAAAATATGTTATACCTATGCATAGAAAGAATGTTTGGACTAATAAGTGTATGCAGGATCCTAGAAATAATTTTTTGCAGGTTAGCTACCATGATCCTAGTACTTGGTACATGAAAGGTTGGGGATCATTTAAAAGAAAAAGAGGATTAACCCTTTGTTAAAGTTGCAGAAAACTAGGACATCTTGCTAAGGAATTCCCTGGGAGAAGACCTAGTTGTATTTGTTGTAAAGCTATGGACCATTAAGTATTGGATTTCCCTAGAATGATTTCTAAGCTTGAAGAAATGAACATGAGACAAGAAAACCCTAAGGCATATCCAAAAATGGCAGAACCCTGGAAAGAATCAGAGAAAGTATTTCTACAGATAAGAGAAACCTTGAATGACCACCGACATGTCACATTATCATGGATCTTCAAAGAAAAAGAATGGCTTGAAGAAAGAATAGGAGACTTCGACATTGACTGTGTTCTAGATGAGGAAACACATGTGAATATCATGACAAAGAGAATGTGCAAAGCTACAAGGAAGCCTGCTATGATTCCTTCACTAGGAGGAATAGGAATATTCAAAGGAAAGATGATAAACCTATGTGGAAATCTCACCCAGATACCTATGAATTCTAATGGAACTTCGACAAAGGAAGAATTTGAGATTATTAAATTTATTGAGAATGGTGCCCCATTTACCATGCTACTAGGAAAACCTTGGATTGAAAGAGGTCAGGCTAGAAGGCAAGAATAAGAGGAAGTTTTAGAACAAAAGAAGAAAGAGTTAAAATAATTCATGACTAGAAGGATCACACACTTGATTGAAGAACAGAAGAACAGATCAAAGCTATTTAACACCAGAGACCCAGATGTCGAATTTGCAAGAACACCAGAAGACCCATAGAATATTAAAGCACTTATTCTAGATAAAGAAGAAGGATCACCCGCGAATCTTAGGAAATGATCTCAACATCGTGAAGTCACTATGTCAAAAGAAGATAAGAATCAGAACGGAAAAAGGCATACTGAGACAAATATCACTGGGAAGAAGGATAGAAATCTAAGAAAGAAGTGAGCTAAGATCGACAAGTTGTATAAGGTTTCAGAGGAAACCTCGCAGAAGAAAAAATTGCAAAATTGGAGCTTCGTCAGGATATCAGAACAACGACACATGGCACTTCGCCATGGTGAAGCAATATAGTTGTTGGGGACATTATAACCATTATACCAACACTTCAAATAGGAAGAAATACATTTATGGAAAGACAACTCTCCATCTGACCATTGGGACCACGCCATAACAGACAAAACAAAGTTAATGAAGGCTTCATACCCATTGCAAGTGACCCGTTTCCGAGTTATCTATTTATCCCGTCATGCCATGCACCGAGAACACTTTTTCCAACTGAGATATTGAGACTGCAGACTAAGTTGATTTTATACAGTGATCATCGCACTCTTTTTTTCTATCCTATTACAGTGTCTAAGTTATTCCCCGAACCCGAGATTGTTAACCCCGAGTGTGTATGTCAAACGAATTGAGCATTATAGAGAAATTTGTTGAAGAAGTTTTGATCGAACTCATGACTGAAAGATTCATGTTGATGTCTATAGGTGTACAAGCATCATCAATAAGAGGACTGCCAACCTCTCTGTCTATTGCTCGCAGAACCGGACCATCCTGACCATCTGATGAAAAGTGAACCAAGAACAGGGATGATCTAGCGAATAATAAATTGATCCCCGACCATATTACCTGCCTATATTCCACTCTTGAGTGGCATAGTAAATTGAGACAACATGCCCAGATATTTCAAATACACCTTGGTCACTGCGTACCTCCCGAAGGGGATATACGCAGTTCGAGCAGACCCAGATAAAATTGTGGCATTGAATTTTAGTGACTTCAACCTCGGAGATCGCAAAGTTTACAAATTGCTCGCCCTACATAAGTACCTGACCCGAACTAAGGGGAATAATTCGAAGATGATCCCCCATTCGTGAACTATGAACCTCATGCAGTCCACCCTGCTTAATGTCATGAAGATTCCTCACTTCGGACGACACCAGGAGGTAAATGCATGTGTCAAGTTGTTGATGTCTTGTTACCATGGCAGTTATTTGTGGCTAAAATGTCATATAACAGTTGATCTGATGCTAATCAATCGAATCACAGGGTTGAGTATGCAAGGACCCGATCCACAAGATTTTTACCCCGGAAAATCCATGGATCGTGCTCTAGCATAGCAGATCAAGGACACTTATGGAGATGTCGATAAGGGAACATGAGGCTACAAGGTAGATTATATCCAGAGTGGCACAATGCACCTCGCCTGTCAGTTGATTGTAGGGAAGTTAGTCTGAAATAACTGACCCACCCAAGTCATCGGTTTTGTAGTTGACCTTGCAGGAAAGTGTGCGGAAGGTCTCCAGATGAACTGGGTGAAGTACCTGGTAAACCAGTTGGAACTCGACTGCAGAGAAGCACAAGATAAAGGATATGAATTTCATTTCAGCTAGATTTTGATACTGATAGCTTTTATTGCCTGGGAGATGCCGAAATATATGACCTTCCCGGACATCGAGTCTTTTGAACCACTGGCTGCGAAGTTCATTACACTATGGTACTTAAGCGACATGAATAAACAGTGGTAGTCAAATGATGTTTTTCATACCTACTATAATCAACTAAAGGTAGCCATACAGTCTAAGCCTTGCATGACTTTGAACACTCTACACCAGTTTAGGCCTCTTATGAAGTTCAACGCAGATCGACATTTTACTTAAATCACAGCGCGTGCTGACGAACACAAGAAACAACTTCAATCCTACTACAAGTTAATGGAGGAGGACTTGGAGGAGATCACCAAGGAATGGTTAGTAGTCCTCCTTGTTCCAGGAGACCCCATGGAGATATCCAACATAGATAGCCCATAAAATGTGCAGGATACACCTGGACCTAGCGGGGCAAAGAAAACTGAAGAGGTCCAAGAATTAGATAGTGCATCCGTGAATACTGCCTCCATATCACCAGAGCAAGGAGGTGATGGCAAAGATTTAGTTGACAAAGAAGTCGAATAGAAGCAAGGAGACGAGGTTGATCCCCTGAAGAAGAGAAAAGGTTCACCTCCGAAACCTTCCTCCCGAAAGAAAGTGAAGGCCACCATGAACAAGATGCAGACCGTCCTCACCTCCGATGACTTCGACTTCCTAATAGCAACCCTACAATATGCTTCGCTAGAAATAGCAGAGAAACAAGAAACAAAATAAGAGGATTTGTATGATCGAATTGAGACTGAACTCCAAGGGGTACAACAAGCCCTACAGTCCAACCACGCAGTCTCCACTACAACGGGAGAGCCAAAATTGGGAGGTGAGCCAACTCAACTCCACCGCTTAGCCGATACAGTCGAAGCTCGCCTTCGACAAGCACAGGAAGAAACATCGCAAGACACCCAGGCTTTGATACAAGTACAAGGGGTACTAGTAGAACAACGCAGTGCTGAATAATGGGAAAATCTTTCTCTCCAAGGAAAGTTTGGAGAAGAAAAAGAATAGCTACATCAAGAAAAGGAACAGTTGCTCGCGGAGAAACTCAAAGTAAAGGAAATGGTCAACAAATCACTTCTCTCTGTGAAAGTCATATAAGTAAAGGCCAAAGATCGAGTTCCATAACAAGTAGCACAACTTGAATAAGTGCTCCAACAGTTACAACAATGCATCACAGATTTGGAACTACGCGCAGTACCCGAGACCCCACAAGATGTAAGAGACCAAGGGGAAGAAACCACTAGGAGTGTAATTGAAAGGATCAAGGCTCTTACCTTGGAATGTAAGAACCTCACTGATCGCAGTGCCCATACCTATGAACAACTCATGGAGAACCCAGAATTGAAGGCACTAGAGTTGCAACTCCAAGAGGCAAAGTATCAAGCTGAAAAGATACAGGCGCAACTGAAGTCCCTGACAACTGTGGAAAGAATGAAGCGCTCCCAAGAGAATCGCATTGCACAACAACAAATCCATACTATCCAAAGAATATTTATGGAGGTAACTTAGAAACTCCAACCTATGCAAGATAAAGCCTATCAATTACTTACAGAAGTAGAAGGCCAAGGAGTAGAACTAGAGCAGGTTGTCACTACATCTGAATAGCGTCTAGAGGGACCGATCAACGATCCAGTCATCCAGAAGTTTGCAGAACTGGAGGTTGTGACACAACAACAAGTCGAAGCAGCTCGAGCCAAGCTCGAGGTGTTCGAAGTAGAACTAGTCAGACCAGAGTGACTCGGGATGAGTCACAGGTTAGTGTTGGGGGCCTATTGGCCCTTGACCAAGTTTTGGGAGATCCTTGGTCAAGTTTGACCTATTTTGGGACTTCGAAAGCTTGTCGAAGACAAAGCGCAAGACAAAGCAAATATCGCGGGATCTCCACCCCTTTTTGGGTCCTTTTTAGGATTTGGGAATATGTAACGGGAATGGGATGTCGACCCATGGGTTTACCCATGTTTATGCCTATTTGTATGTATAAATAGAAGGATAGGCAATGTAATAAGTACTGCGTAGGAGTTGTGCAAGTTGGCTAAGTGATAGGAGTTGGATATGTGTGATCAATAATTGTAAGGCTTCGTGCATACTGTATGAGACTTGCTGAGCTAAGTGCAAGTCATTGTAAGAGACTGTGAAGACTTTGTGTTGTAATGCAAGGAAGGAGGATCTAGCGAGTTGCGCAGATCTCCTGTCCTATGCAGAGTAAGGGTTTTGTGGCTCTATGCATGTAGATGACTGATTGAAGCTAATAAGGAATAAGAGTTGGTGGATGTAGCCCCAGGGTGGGGGTGAACCACGTAAATACTGTGTTATTCTTCTCTGTGCGATGTTCTGATGTGTTTATGTGTTATTTTCTAAGTGCTTTGGTATATATAGATAGATCTGTTTATGATTTGTGCTTATGATGAATCTGGATGTTAGATCTAATATAGGTAAATGTTCTTAGTGCTTGAATCTGCCAGATCTGATCCATTTCTTTATGTTAAGTGCTTAAATACATTAGATCAGGGTGGATGATGTGATGCTCTATTTTCTTTGCGGAGTAGATATTGGTTAACTAAGAACGAACTGGTGATTCTAAGTTCTCTATTAAGTATTGTAATCACATATCTGTGTCCCAACTAAGGTTGCATACACTTGAGTCCTACAACCACCCTTGCCTCTACCTCGGGTGAGACTTCATCTTCTTCGCAGGTGTTGCCGAAAGGGTCGGTAGTTAGGGTTTTGTTGGTGCGTTGTTGTAGCGTTGAACCCTAGGCCTACCCCTGTTCCAACACAAGTTAAGCAAAGATAATGATTCAAAGTCTACATATCAAAGGCAATATAGGTCAATGATTGGCAACCTACTATATGTGACAAAATCCAGACCAGATGTAATGCAGGCAGTTGGACAGGTGGCATGATTTCAAGCAGCACCAAAGGAATCACATGTATTAGCAGTGAAGAGAATTTTCATATCAAAGGAACAAAAGATTTTAGATTATGCTATCCAAAAGGAAAGGATCTATCTCTTATTTCCTACACAGATGCAGATTGGGCAGGTTGTATTGATGACCAACGAAGCACCAGTGGAGAAACGTTCTACTTGGGTGAGTGTTTAGTATCATGGCTAAGCAAGAAAAAATCATCAGTATCTCTATCTATAGTTGAGGTAGAGTATATTGCAACAACAAAATGTTGTACACAGGTTCTTTGGATGAAACAAACTTTGACAGATATACAGGTTGAGTATGATGAGCTCATTCCAATCTATTGTGATAATACAAGTGTCATCGGTATCTCAAAGAACCCGGTCATGCACTCCAAGACGAAGCACATTCCAATCAAGTATCATTTTCTACAGGAACAGGTTGCAGAAAAGAACATTAGAGGTGAGTATCTGGGCACAAGAGAACAAGTGGAAGACATATTTACAAAACCACTTCCACGAGAAGCCTTTGAGTATCTTCGTCAGAGACTCATAGTTATTTCTACTCCAAAATGAATGTTTTTTAATGCTTATCTTATATGTATTAGATTTACACGAGAAATAACCGTAAAGAGGACAGTTCAGTCAGGGGGAGCAACCCCGGATGGAAAGATACATTTTCCATTGATGACAAAGGGGGATAGATTCATCAGATGCAGAGGACAAAGGCATGGTTCTAGGGGGAGAAATGGTCATAGAGATGCAAAGGACATAGGCATGTTTCCAGGGGGAGAATGAGTGATATGACTTCAGTATTGCATGACATAATTTTAGTATTGCATCAGAGTGTTGCATCAATGACAAAGGGGGATATTGTTGAATAAGGTTGGTTATCATTGATGTCAACCCTTGAAGAAAGTCCGGTAGCAAATTCTGGTAGCACAGAGGTTTGGGTAATGGACCCAAGGTTGTTTCATGTATAATGGTATGAGTTTTAATATATTTGAAGGTAATACTATTCTATATGTATAGTACATGTCATGTCATTTATGGTGGTACGTGGAACGTCACATAACTCCTCGCGGTTTGAGAGTTATGGCCTTATGAAGTTGGAGGACCCTCATATGTTGGATTGAAGCCCCAAAAGGTCAAAGAAGTCAAAGAGCTTGCAAATAAGAAATTATTATTTAAATNTAAAGTGACAAAGTCAAGAAGGATTATTTAAATAATAAAGTGAAGTGAAAAAATCAAAGAAGATTATTTAAATAATAAAGTGAGGTGACAAAGTCAAGGAGGAATATTTAAATGATAAAGTAATGGAGAACTTTCTAATTATGGAAAGTGGTTAACCCTAAATATGTTAAGTGACCTATAAATGGGTTAAGTGACATAGAAATAGGTTAAGTGACCTAGATATGTGTTAAGTGACCTAGAAATAGGTTAAGTGACCTAGAAATGGGTTAAGTGACCTAGAAATGGTTTAAGTGACCTAGAAGATGCTTCTAAGGAAGATATTTGGAGAGTATAAATAAGAGGCAAGGATCTCTCATTTTACATCACACTTGAGCATATTGAATATCTATAGGTGACTGAGGTAACCAAAGGATATCTAAGCTTAATTTCATAGGGAAGGTGAAGAAAAGAAGGTCGAAACTCAAGGGAGGATAAATTCTTTTGATGATGCTTTCTAAGATCCATTCAACAAATATTTTGTGTGGGGCATGCTCTACAAGGTCGCTCTCTAGAATAAGCCAAAATTCAACAAAGTATGTGATCATATACACCAGGTCTGTTATAGAGTTACAAATCATATTTGGATGATGAAATTGATGAGGTCTTTTGGTTAAGGTACATGTTGGGTACATGGTTGAGACAAGTAGTTGATGAGTTGGCACATACATGAGGTGTATATTTGAT
>SNQJ01S0013641.1:53056-74812 GCA_010110895.2 Picea sitchensis
GGGAAAACCTTTCTTTTTCATTATATCGAATTTCACCATTTGCCATACAATATATACAATGTTTTTAGGTATTCCGTAGATACCAAAACCCTAATCCCTTAATCCGGGATTAATTTACAAATCAGCTAAAAATAGAAAAATCCACTAAAAATAGCAAAAACCGCCCAAAAAAAAAAAAAATCGGGGCATTGCCCCAAACCCCTCGGCCCCGGGCTACCGTCCGGTGTCGAACGCTGCGCGTACTCGGGGTGCTGCCCCAGGCTACTTCCCGGTGCCAAACACTCCGCGTAACCAGGGGGGGGCATACCTGCCCCCCCCCTGGGACCCCCCTAGGAAAGCGCCCGGCGCACACGGCAGAGCCCTAGGTGAAGGGGTCGTCAGACGCAGTCGTCATATCTGACTCACCCACACACACACACATGCAAAGAATATAACACATACCCAACAAAAAAAACCATGAATGTTAAGATGGAAATGTTGGAACTGAGCTAAGTCCTTGAGATGACAGGGTTCCTAATAATTGAATTTGAAAGAAATGAGGTGGTGAAACATCAGATGGAGAATATATCAACTGCTTATATGAATCATATTTCTCAGTGCATCCAATGCCATTCAAATATTTTGATTCATTTGATGGAACAACATTCCTCTAATTTGCACTTGCACTTAATGAAGATACAATTCTAATTAAGCTATATATGTTAGAAGAATTGTTTGGCGCATGAAAGTTGGTGGAAGTGCATCCATACTTTACTTTTTTTGACACATCTTGTTTCAAGCATTTCCTTTAACTCATCCTACAACTTTATATTTGGAATATCCATCCTTGTGTTTTTTAAATCATTTGACGAAAACATGTCCATCCATGTTTGGTTCCCCAATGTCTATTTGTTTAAATTACCCTTTCCTTTGCAAATCCAGGTCTGATAATCCTTCTAAATATGAATTTTGTTCATCCTTTTTAGCATGCAACTGATCTGATAAAACAATATTTAATGGATCCCTCGGTACATTTCCAGTGATCATTGTGAGCCATGAGACCACATCTCGTTTGTGCATTTTGTCAAACACATCGTGTGAATTCTCCACACTAACCTAGTTTGTTAGTTTCCCCTAATGACATGTTTAATTACTACTGCAATTTCTTCACTGAGGGCAGTACCTTTCCATTCACATATGGATCTAGATCTATCCCAAATTAACACTTAAATGTTGATGTAATACTTCTGGATGTTTATAGTCATAGTTTCCATGTGTTTCTTGTAGACAAAAATGTGTTGGATGTCAAAAATAAAAGAAATACTGATACAAATAGAGTGTAATAACAAAATTACACTAAACTCTAGAACCACAGCTAGTTGCACACATAAATATCTTATTTCATTAAATTTCTGACCTCATTACAGACTGGGGAATTGATATGAGTGTTGTTGTAGGTTACTGAAGTGATTTCTCTATGGTAGTGACCTCAACTCATAGTGAATACTGATTGGCTTGCCTCCTGTAGAATCCCTCCATAGCTACTATAGAATGATGCACCCCTCTTGACACTTCTAAACTTTTTCGTCTATTACATCCATCACCACCAGTGCCAATCCCAACGCTAAATATGAGGCCCAATGAAGAGTTAACTCACCTCGTAACCACCAAAAATGCAACCCACGACAGTGGGCCTTTCCCTTTTCAGTAGTGGCACGATTTGCTCAAGAAAAATCAGCCCTAGCCATAAGAGATTGTGCCCAGCTAATGATAGAGGCACCTAGACTGAAGAAGAACACTGAAACTCAACCCTAGCCACAAAAGTTTTAGCCGTGGTTGTGAGATGTAGAGCATTAAGTCTCTTGTATGTTACCTTCATTGTTTTCTCTATTGTTGTGTTCCCTATACTCGTTGTCGTTGGAATGGAGTTATATGGGATAGCCTTTATCAAGTTGACTTCCCCACTCTAATATACCAGCAATCAATGAAGCATACCATACTAGAGGTGAATACCACGATTTTTGCAAAGTTAGTGTGCTCCTCAAGTGTAATATGATTTCTGGTGGGTAAACTCGGTCTCTCCACGAAAGATATGGGCCCGACACACCCTAAATTCCCCCCCCCCACTGTAGATAAATGTCCTTCAATGAGAGTATGTTATCCAACACAAAATGTTTGACCTCCTTTCAACCCAAACTCTTTCAAAAATCATGAAACTCTTCTACCACTGAGAATTTGTGAATGCACATTGTTAATGGTTTGTTTTTCCTTGTGCGGGGTCTTTAAATTTTTTAAATATCGATGGGGATATTACATATTTCCCCAAAAATCGTGAATTCACATTGTTAATGGTTTGCTTTTCGTTGTGCATGGGGTCTTTTATTTTATTTTTTTTGAATAGTTGGTGCTAAATTGGGTGCCATTAGAATCGGATTTAGCAACGACTATTGATAGAAATTGTAATCAATTTGGGGCACAAATTGCACCTCATTTAGAAACAATTATGAAAGATTGTTAAAAAAGGGAATAAACAGCGTGTTTGGGAGGTAACTCACCCACTTAGACAAGAAGAAGATCCACCATATGAGAGATTAAACGATTGAAATTGGCCAGAGGATAGTTATTGATGTTCTCTATAGTTGGAGGAAAAATCTGTGAATGCACATTGTTAATGGTTTGTTTTTCCTTGTGCGGGGTCTTTTAATTTTGTAAATCTCAATTTGGACATTACATATTTCCCAAAAAATTGTGAATGCACATTGTTAATGGTCGTTTGCTTTTCTTTGTGCATGGGGTCTTTTAATTTTTTGTTTTGTTTGAATAGTTGATGCTAAATTGGGTGCCATTAGCAACAGATTTAGCGTCAACTATTGCTAGAAAATGTAATCAAATTGAGGCACAAATTGCACCTCATTTAGCGCAAATTATGGAAGATTGTGCAAAAAGGAATAAACAATGTGTTTGGGAGGTAACTCACCCACTTAGACAAGAAGAAGATCCACTAGATGAGAGAGTAAATGATTGAAATTGGCCAGAGGATAGTTATCAATTTTCTCTATAGTTGGAGGAAAAATCTGTGAATGCACATTGTTAATGGTTTGTTTTCCCTTGTGCGGGGTCTTTTAATTTTGTAAATCTCGATGGGGATATTACATATTTCCCAAAAATTAGTGAATGCACATTGTTAATGGTTTGATTTTCTTTGTGTGTGGGGTCTTTTAATTTTCTTTTTTGTTTGAATAGTCAACGCTAAATTGGGCGCCATTAACACCGGATTTAGTGTTGACTATTGATAGAAAATGCAATCAATTTGGGGTGCAAATTGCACCTCATTTAGCACAAATTATGGAAGATTGTGCAAAAAGGAATAAACAATGTGTTTGGTAGGTAAATCACCCACTTTGACAAGAAGAAGATTCACTATATGAGTGAGTAAATGATTGAAATTGTCCAAAGGACAATTATCAATGTTCTCTATAGTTGGAGTATCAAAATTTCCTTAAGGAGGAGGAGAAGGAGGAAACTCATCTCTTATTAGGGGGATGTCATAAATACCCCACAAAAAAGCATATTCTTCTTTGTTTTTCCAACTATAGGGTTCACATTATCTTGATCCCCTCCTATGGGGATATTCAAAGCATTTGGTGCTAATACTAGTTCACTTTATGAGGAATCAAGAACTCCAAGTCTATGCCTTGTTGGAGGTAACCCTGACATGAATAAAGGAGGAATACCTTGGTTCCTCATAGAATGATAAGAAGATTGATACACCACTTTAAATTGTCTAAACTAAGTTGAAGATTGTAAATATCTGAAAATCAAAACGACGCATTTGGATTTCTAAGTGTGACACCAATCAACAGAACACTACATAAAAACTTTGAAAAGAAAATGAGCGAACACATTCCTTCAAATGCTAGCAGACAGTGATTAAATACCAAGGTTCAATTAGAAAGGAGATAAAAAAAGGGTCTTCCAAAGTTTAACCTGGGTCGACGGTGAGGACCTGAATAAAACTAGTGAAGATATGGGAGATAGTTATAGTAACCCCACAAAGTTATCATCCAAGGTGAAATCCCCTTTCAAAATAATTAGGGAACCTCTAGGGAGGGCTCTAATAGTGTTTCTCTATCTAGCGTATGTATCACAAGGACTTCTCACTTGTATACACTCATACAAAACCTATAAGAGGTTGATAATGTTACCTATTCATAATTATAATCAGGTAGAATAGTTGTGGATTAGGATTTTGTGTTGAGTAGGGATACATGAAAAATCATCCAATGAGAAAAAATTTGGGTAGGAGGAGTCACTTAGAGTAACAAACCAACTAGTTTAGGGTCCCATTGCATACCATTGCATAGCAATGCCAATACCAATGCATACTGTAACATTCCATTTTCACATACCATTGCATACTAATACCAATGCATACCAATACGATTGAATACCATTGTTTACCATTGCATACCAATGTCTCATCTAACCATGCCAAATTTCGACCTAACCACTAACCCCTAAGCCATTGACCCTTAAATCCTTAAGCCCTAATCCATAAAACATTAACCACTCAATCTTAGTTAATCCTTAATCCCTTAACACAAAAGTGTTAAATCCCATAACCCCCAAGCCATCGACCCTTAAACACTTAAACCCTAATATATAATCCCTTAATCCATAAACCCCTATTCCCTAAGCACTTAAACATTAATCCCCTATCCTATTAATCCCTAAGTCATTAACCATTAAACTACCTAACCCATAAGCACCAAATCCCTTATCTATTGACCCTTAATCCCTTAAACCCTAACCCCTAATACCTTAAACCTTAATCACGTAACCACTAATCCCTTAAACCCTAACACCTAATCCCTTAACTAGTCATAGAAGTTAGAGAGAGTGCATAGAGTAGTCGAAATGTTTTCACAAATTAACAGAAGGACTATGGATTCTTGGATTTTTTTTGCAAATGCAGTGACTGAGGGAATGGTGGTTGTCTTGGATATTTGATCAACATGATTTTGGGTGTGAGAAATGTTTTTTTTGACATAGAGTCTGACTATCTCACTCTCAGCCAACTAGATTCATGTAGATATCCTTTAGAGATACCAATAATTCAATGTTGTTGCTGTAAAATTCCTACTAAATTTCATTTAAATTTTTCTTCTTGTATTGTTGTTTTGTTCTCAATAAATAATTGACTAGTGTAAGGTAGTTACATAAACAATAAATTTTCCCATGTGGAAAATAGGGTATTGCTCCACTTGTTTAATAAGTCAACAACCTAGAAATTCTGAAACAATGCCCAAGATAGCAAGGTTAGTGAGGGTGCTTCCTCCAATGCAATAACCAACTCATCAAATGATGGATCTCATGGACATGTGTGCAATAGTGTCCCCTTGGTTGTCATAACAACCTCCTTAAATATATGGATGTCCTCAAATGTGTGCCATTAGTACCAATGCATGTGCAAGAAACCATCTCTCCTCAAACCAAGGGAAAAAAGTGGGACAACCTAGGAAAATATGCATAAAGGGTTAAGCATCGCACTAAACCAATCTAAAACATTGTGCTAATACATAAAAAATTGTGCTAGAGCATGAAACATTGTGTTAATACCATCAATCATCTCAAAACCATGGGGCACTCTAGAACTATATGCAAGGTAGTTAGGCCTCCTCAATAAATGTGACAAGATGTAATGACCAAGGGAGGATTCCATGATATGATTCAGCCAACCTCCTTGAAAGCTCAACCACATGCTAAAAATAGGTCCCCAAAGCTAAGGTAGTCCTCACTAATATATCTCAACCATCGAATGCAAAACACACTTTCCAAGGCATGCACATTAGGGATATGTTCCCTAGAGTGAGGGCACACTATCTAGAGTATCAAGCAATGAGAAATAAAACTTAGGGAAAACCCTTAATTGATGGGTATCCCTCTCCGTGAATGTGCTAAGGGTAAAAAAAGACTGAACCATATATGTAAGACCCTCATCAAGCCCAATTATATATCAATATCCACACATAATATGAAAGCCTCCAAATATGCAATGATTCCCCAAGAGTTGATGCTAAATGAAATAATAAGTATCAAATCCACAACCGATCATAGCCATCAAGACACACATCCTCCAAACCCAACCTACTTGGGCAAGGTCTTCAAACTAGTACAATGCCTCATACAATATGAGGAGTAACATGTAGAATAGGTCAGCCATATGTAAGCCAATTGATTTAGGAGACCGCTATTGCAAGATGAGGCAAGAGGGCATATTTAAGAGTTGTTAGCAAAATTGCAAATGACAAAATGTCATGCTTCAACCAATTAAAAACAAGCCTTTGTGAAAAGATGGATAAGTTATCTCATGTGGTAGATGAAAGCACTATATATATCCAAACGAAGCATTGTTACACCACATATGGCCTTCATGCATTTGTCAATGGAAGACATCATTAATGCACGTATCTCACAATGATTTGAATAAGCAACTTTGTTAACTTCATTATTTTTATATTGTTTGCATTTTGATGTTGGGAATAAAAAATTTATTATGTTTTATTAAGAACAGAACACAAAATAATTAAACAAAATAAAAGAATTTAATCACCTAGAATTAGGTGAAAATTTAATAAATTAAAGTTCAATTTTAGTTTCCTATTTCATATCAAAACATCAATATTCAATCTCAATGATTTCACTAAGTCTTAAACCCCTCTCATACATTCGCTTAGTCTAACCATGTAAAATTCCATCGCATACAATCACATTTTGAATAAATTTCAACATTGGCCCCATTCACTGCTCACTGTTTCGGGTCAGTTGATGAAATTGTAGATGAGAATGTTGGGAGACATTCCATGACATTTCAAGAGAGTTCCAATGAATATTCTATAGATGGGAATGACGAATGATTAAAATGATCAGGTCACATAATGAAGGTTCATGCAAATGTGGAGGATGTCAAAGATTATGCGGGGACGTCAGGCATCCTTGACTCTTGGAACCCTCACATACCATCAAGGCATGTGTCTCATCTAGACATTTCAAATTTCGAACTAACCCCTAACCCCTAATCCATTGACCCTTAAAGCCTTAATCCCTAGTCCCTAAACCCTTAATCCCTCAACCTTAGTTAATCACTAATCCCTTAACAAAAAAGTCCTAAATCCCTTAACCCCCAAGCCATTGACCCTTAAACACTTAAACCCTAATCCCTAATAACTTAATCCATAAACCCCTATACCCTAAGAACTTAAACATTAATCCCCTATCCATAATACCTAATCCATTAACCATTAAACTACCTAACCCATAAGTGCCAAATCCCGTATCTCTTAACCCTTAATCCCTTAAACCATGACCCCTAATTCCTTAATATTTAATCCATGTACCGCAAATCCCTAAATACCATAATCCTCAAAGCCCCTATCCACTTAACCCCCAACACCTCAACTAATTAACTATTTAGGCACATACAACACTAACCCCATTCACTACTCACCGTGCGACATTGGTGGATGACATTGGTGATGGGCATGTTGTAGGAAGACGTTCCATGACATTTCAATATAGTTTCGACAAACATTCTATAGATGTGAATGATAGATGATGACAATGGGACTGCATGATGAACGTTGATGCAAACATGGATGATCTCAAATATTATGTGGGGACATTATGTATCCTTGAGTATTGAAACCCTTGCATACTGTCAAGGCATGTGTCTAGTCTAACCATGTCAAATTTCAACACATATAGGAACAATTTGAAGAAATGTCAAAGTTGTCCCCATTCACTTCTCACTGTGCGACATTGTTGATTGGCATGTTGGAAGAGGTTCCATAAAATTTCAAGAGAGTTCTGACAAAGATCTAACTCCTCTAACCCATGATCCATTGACCCTTAAAGTGGCCTTAATCCCTAATCCCTAATTAATCCTTAATCCCTCAACCTTAGTTAATCACTAATCCCTTAACACAAAATCCCTAAATCCCCTAAACCCTAATCCATCAACCCTTAAAAACATAACACTAATCCCTAATCCATTAATCCATAAACCCCTATGCTCTAAGCACTAAAAAATTAATCCCATATCCCATAATCCCTAAGCCATTAACAATTAAACAACCTAACTCATAAGCACCAAATCCCTTAGCTCTTGATCCTTAATCCCTTAAACCCTAACCCCTAATCCATTAACCCTTAATTTGTGTACCCAAGATCCCTAAATCACATAATCCTCAAAGATCTTATCCACTTAACCCCCAACACCTCAACTAATTAACTATTTATGCTAATCTAGCTACATTTGGCACTACTTCTGGTGTAATTTTTGGCCCTAACTGGGGCGTTATTTCTGGCGCTAAAGGGGGCACTATTTCTGGTGCTAAATGGGGCACAATTTTCCAGTGCTAAATGGGGCGTTATTTCTGGCGCTAAAGGGGGTGCTATTTCTGGTGCTAAATGGGGAACAATTTTCGACGCTATTAATGCTAAATAGCTCCATCCTGATAAATAGCGCCATCGTTTTCAAAAAATTGAACAAAACTACACTAAAACCAACTTTGGAAGCAAAAAGGGGAGAAAAAATGGGAGTAAATCACAAGGATTTGTTGTAGTCATATGCTCCTCCCAGGTAGCACTATAAACCAATATATCATCCAAATAGACAATAGAAAATGAATCTAGATAAGGGCATAAAACATCATTCAGTAGTCTCATAAATGTAGTTGGTGCATTGCATAAACCGAATGGCATAACCAACCACTCATACAAACCTTTCCCTGTCTTGAAGGAAGTCTTCCAGGTATCTTTGTCTTTGACTTCTACCTGGTGATATCTTGATTTCAAATCCATCTTAGTGAAGTACTTGTAATGTTGCAACTAGTCCAATAGATCATTGATCCTTGGCAGGGGGTATCGATTCTTCAGTGTAATATTGTTCAATGCCATGTAATCAATGAGCATTCTCTAAGTCCCATCCTTCTTGGGCACAATTATGATGGGTGACCCATAAGGTGATGCACTTGGTAGAATTACACCCTCCTCCAACAAATGTTTCAATTGCTTCTTCACTTCATTCACTTCTAGAACAAATTATTTGTACAACCCAATATTCAGAAAAGGGGAGTTTGGCAACAACTATATCTCTCGCTCCACTTCCCTCTTGAGTGGTATCTCTTTAGGATCCTGGAACACTCCTTTTTATTTCTGTAGAAAATACTCTAACTATTGTTTCTTCTCTTTAGTACACCCCTCTAGGGATGCCTTCACTCTCATGGACTCATCATCAGACTATGTTTTTCTTAGGAAAAGTAAAACATATTTCTTACTTAAACTAATCAACTTCTTGGCTTGGTTGGCACTTACCAGTGAGATATTTGACTTGCCTTTATGCACATTGATGATGTAGGATTTCCCATCCTTGATCAGTCAATATTGGTTGGCTCTTCGCATGAAGATTTCATCCCTCATATGTATGTAGGGGCTTCCAAACACTACTCCACATACATGAACGGGTACTACGTCTAATTCCACTTCATCAATAAAATCAGCACTTACATCAAATTTAATCATACATTGTTTCATTACCTTTATCTTTGCATCATTGTTTACCCAACCCAATGGATAGGGGCTAGGATGATTGTGAACCTCCAATCCAAGCTTGCTCACAAGGTCTGTTGGTATGATATTATCATGTGAACCAAAGTCGAACAGAGCATCTATCTTGGTCTTCTTGACCTAAACCTTGTGGTGGAAGAGCTTGGTCGTCTCCTCTTCTTGGTGAAGAAGTCTACTTAGATTCACCTCCTTATGCATATATGTGAAGACAACCTTTTCATCCACATCCAAGCTACTTTTGACCTGATTTCTTGAATATTTGGCTAGAAGGTTCTTTTTCTTTCCATCCTTCTTGTGGTTCTTTGGGTTCAACTCTGGATATAGTTTCCAATATTTCTCCTTGGTGTGGCCATCAATATTGCAATGATTGAAATGGTTTCTAGTATATTTACTCTATTGTGCAGTGGTTGTTGTCTTCTTATATTTTCCCCCTTTCCACTTCTTCTTCCCTTCCTTGGAATCTTCATGGTGTTCTTTCTTCTTTGAACCACTTGGTTGCCCCTTCTTTTGGCCTATGTTTTCTAGATATTGATCATGTACACATGCCTCATCCATCATCCTTGGATTGAACAGCATCACCGTATTTCGTAGATGATTGTGTAAACCTCCTAGATACTTGAGGAGTACATCTCGGTTCTTGGGAGAGATACCCAACATGATGGCCATCTTTATGAACTCAGTGGTGTACTCTTGTACACTATGCCCCTACCTCTTCCTAAAGTAGTTCCACCAGATCCATTGGTCCTCTACATACTTGATAGGGTAAAATTGGGACTTATTGAGGGTTTTGAAGTCCTCCCACCTAGTTACTGTAGGATCACCCTCCAACCTAAGTTTTTTTGTATGGATTTCCCACCAGGTTAAATCATTCCCTCTAACTTCAATATGGCAAATGAAATCTTCTTCTCTTCATCTATATGGTGAATGATAAAATAAAACTCTAGTTGTTGCAACCAATGATTTAGTTTTAATGCATTGGTATCACCTTGGTATGGCTTTATGTCCACTTTCGCCTCCATCTTGAATAGGGATTGTGAAGGGTTCATGGCACTCGAACTCAGATTCTTTCTGCGACTCCTTTCCTGAGTCTTCATGATCTTATGATTTCTCCTCCAATCTATTCTCTGAGTTAGAGCCTCCATCATCTCTGAATGATATTATCTTGCTTGTTAGAGCTGCCATGAGGAGGTTCATATTGCAACTAATGTCAACAACTTGTGCTTCCAGCCGCTCAAATATCTCTACTTCTACATCTCGAGGGTTATTATGAATAGACTCATCTGCCATGGATAGGGTTTATGCACTTTCTTCTTAAGATGATTCATGGATCCTACAACTTCCCACAAATAACCAAAAGAAAATCTTGCTCTGATACCAATATGATCTGTAAACGGCTATGACATTCCACTAGAATAGTTCATTACAACATATCTAATAAAATATTGAAATAGTTACTAGTAAGGTTAATTCCCTTTAGATCTCCAGAATATTTAGTTACTCATAAAATAGATAAAATGCAGAAAAATAGATAACAGTAAAACACAATCACACCATCCAACATAAACAAAATATATGACCTGGTAAACCCAATACAAGAGAAAACCCATCTAGAAGTTGAGGTTGCTCTATTCTCTTTTCTATGGTAAATAAATGATGCAAGTACAAAGAAAGAGGCACTCTCTGTGGAGTTTCCTTTGACTTGTGGCCTGTATGGTTGCTCTATAATCTCTCCTCCTCTGTTATTCTCACAAAATACCACTTTCATATGTTTTTCTTGGTTATGGAACAAGATACCATGCAAAAGAATGGAACCCTTCTTCTCTTAGTGGTTCAGTATTTAACATAGCCCGATAGCCATCTAGGGATAGGTTTTTGACTTCCTTAACCTTCAATTATGATAAGGTTTTGGACCTTCTAGAATGTTCTTAGAAAATCCATTACGTGACCAGCCCCACATGTCTAAGTAATGGAGGTTGATGTGGCATATACTCGCACCATGGTGATCAATATGGCAGGTCAACTTGCAGGAGACATAACTTTCTCATATGAACTTTGATTGACGAACGGTCTGTGTCATTGGAAAGGATTCAACATGTATAATTTAGAATATTCCTCCATAGTAAGGTTTGGACCAAATAAAAGGTCGTTTTATGCCTCAAAATGGATTTAGAATATTTTTGACTATTTTTGGACCCATATTTCCAAATTTGGACCAGCCGTCGAAATGGCCCTGCAAGCTGATTCCTCCAAATTTTCCACCCAAAAAGTAGTGAGATAGATGACAAATAATATAATGATCCAATCCAGATGA
This sequence comes from Picea sitchensis, assembly GCA_010110895.2. Taxonomy (NCBI): domain Eukaryota; kingdom Viridiplantae; phylum Streptophyta; class Pinopsida; order Pinales; family Pinaceae; genus Picea; species Picea sitchensis. The sequence continues at coordinate 64,974 of SNQJ01S0013641.1, forward strand.
ACTCCTCTATATGCTTGTAGAAACTCCTCCAACTAATATTTTTTCTCTCTAGTGCACCCTTCCAGGAATTCCTTTACTCTTATTGACTCATCATCAAACTAATTTTATGTTAAGAAAAGTAAAACATATTTCTTACTAGAACTAATCAACTTATTGGATTGGTTGTCACTTACCAGTGATATCTTTGATTTTCATTTATGCGTGTTGATGATGTAGGACTTCCCATCCTCGATTAGTCGGTATTGGTTGGTTCTTCACATGAACATAGCATCCCTCATATACATGTAGGTGCTTCCAAACACTACTCCACATATTAAAGGCGTACTACATCCAATTCCACTTCCTCAATAAAATCAACACTTACATCAAACTTAATCTTACTTTGTTTCATCACCTTTATCTCTACATCCTTGTTTATCCATCCCATTGGATATGGGATAGCATGATTGTGAACCTCCAATCCAAGTTTTTTGACCAGATATGATACTATGAGATTATCCTATGAACTAGAGTTGAATAGGGCATCTATCTTGGTCTTCTTGACCTGGATCTTGATGTGGAAGATTTTGGTCATCTCCTTTTATTCTTGACAATGAAGGATACTTAGACTCACCTCCTTCTACACTGATATGAAGAAAATATTATAATCCACATTGGAGTTGCTTTCAACCTAATTGCTCGAATATGTGGTTGGAAGATTCTTTTTCTTCACATACTTCTTGTGGTTCTTTGAAATCAACTCTGGATGTAGTTTCCAACACTTTTCCTCAGTGTGCCCATCAATATTGCAATGGTTACAATGGTTTCTAGGATCCTTACATTGATGTTCAGTGGTTTCCATCTTCTTATCCCTTCCCTCTTTCCACTTCATCTTCCCCTCATTGGAATATTCTTGGTGCTCTTTCTACTTGGAACTTCTTGGCTTCCCTTTCTTGTGGCCTATGTTTTCTAGATAATGTTCCTATATACATGCCTCATCCATTGTCCTTAACTTAAAAAGTATCACTTGTTTTCATATATGACTATGTATATCCCCTAGATACTTTAAGTATGCATATGGGCTCTTGGGAGAGATACCCAACATGATGGCCATCTTTCTAAACTCAGTGGTGTACTCTAGTACACTCTTCCCTTGATTCTACTTGAAGTAGTTCCACTGGATCCAATGATCCTCTACATACTAGATAAGGTAGAATTGGGACTTGATGAGGGTTTTGAATTCCTCCCACCTAATTACTAGCATATCACCCTCCAATTCTCCCACCCAATTACTTGTTATCACCTTCCATATTTTGTCATCTCCTTTTATTCTCATAATGAAGGATACTTAGACTCACCTCCTTTCTATTAATCGATATGAAGAAAATATTATAATCCACATTGGAGTTTCTTTCAACCCAATTGCTTGAATATGTGGTCGAAGATTCTTTTTCTTCACATACTTCTTGTGGTTCTTTGAAATCAACTCGACAGTTTCCAACACTTTTCCTCAATGTGCCCATCAATATTGCAATGGCTACAATGGTTTCTGTGGATCCTGCATTGATGTTCATTGGTTTCCATCTTCTTATCCTCCTCTTCCACTTCATCTTCCTCTCATTGGAATATTCTTGGTGCTCTTTCTACTTGAAACTTCTTTGCTTCCTCTGTACCTGTTTTCTAGATAATGTTCCTATATACATGCCTCATCCATTGTCCTTAACTTAAAAAGTATCACTTGTTTTCATATATGACTATGTATATCCCCTAGATACTTTAGGTATGCATATGGGCTCTTGGGAGAGATACCCAACATGATGGTCATCTTTCTAAACTCAATGGTGTACTCTAGTACACTCTTTCCTTGATTCTACTTGAAGTAGTTCCACCGGGATCCAATGATCCTCTACATACTTGATAAAGTAGAATTGGGACTTGATGAGGGCTTTGAAGTCCTCCCACCCACCATTGTAGCATATCACCCCCCTGCATTTTGGTCATTCCTTTTATTCTTGACAATGAAGGATACTTAGACTCACCTCCTTCTACACTGATATGAAGAAAATATTATAATCCACATTGGAGTTTCTTTCAACCTAATTGCTTGAATATGTGGTCGGGAAGATTCTTTTTCTCTCACGCACTTCCTTTGTGGTTCTTTGAACTAACTCCTGATGTAGTTTCCAACACTTTTCCTTAGCGTGCCCATCAATATTGCAATGGTTACAATGGTTTCCAGGATCCACATTGATGTTCATTGGTTTCCATCTTCTTATCCTTCCCCTCATTCGACTTCTTATACCCCTCATTGGAATATTCTTGGTGCTCTTTCTACTTGGAACTTCTTGGCTTCCCTTTCTTGTGGCCTATGTTTTCTAGATAATGTTCCTATATACATGCCTCATCCATTGTCCTTAACTTAAAAAGTATCACTTGTTTTCATATATGACTATGTATATCCCCTAGATACTTTAAGTATGCATATGGGCTCTTGGGAGAGATACCCAACATGATGGCCATCTTTCTAAACTCAGTGGTGTACTCTAGTACACTCTTCCCTTGATTCTACTTGAAGTAGTTCCACTGGATCCAATGATCCTCTACATACTAGATAAGGTAGAATTGGGACTTGATGAGGGTTTTGAATTCCTCCCACCTAATTACTAGCATATCACCCTCCAGCCTAACTGTTTATGTATGGATTTCCCACCAGGTTAAAGCATGGCCCTCTAACTTTAGTCTAAAAATTGATATATTTTGTTCTTCATCTGTATGGTGAATGTTGAAATAAACTTTTAGTTGTTTCAATCAATGATTCACTTTTAATGCATCTATATCACCTTGGTATGTATTTATGTCCACTTTTTCTTCCATCTTGAATAAATACTGTGAAGGGTTTACGGTATTGGAACTTGACTTCTCTTTCTCGAGTTCTTTGCACGACTCCTTTTCTAGGTCTCTATTATCCCCTAGTTTCCTGTCTGATCCAATATCTTAGTTTGAGCTTCCAACTTCTCTGAATGGTCCAATATTTCTTGCTAGATCCATCATGATAAGGGACATATTGTGAGATATGTTAGCGACTTTCTATTCCATTCTTGAAAATCTCCCCTATGTTGGATGTTGAGGGTTGTTATGAATAGACTCGTCAGCCATGGCTAGGGTTTTGTGACTTTCTTCTTAAACTAATTCCTAGATCCCTACAAATTTCCACAAATACCCAAAGAAAACTTGCTTTGATACCAATATGATCTATAAACTACGTGGATATTCCAATGGACAGTTTGTCACAACATATCTAATAAAATACTAAAATATTTACTATGAAGGTTAATTTCCTTTAGATCTCATTTTTTTTAATTATTGGTTTTATACTTAAAATGTCTGAAATAGTTGAAATGTGAAAAATAGAGAACATAAAAAAATATTTCTAAACCATCCACAAATAAACACAAGATATAACCTAGGAAACCCAATATAGGTCAAAAATCAACTAGAAGGTGAGGCCACTATGCTCTCTTTTCTTCAAATGCAAGTACAAATAAAGAGGCACTCTTGTGGAGTTGCCTTTGACATTGTGGCCTATATGGATGCTAGATAATATATCCTCCTCTGTTATGCTCTCAAAATACCACTCTCGGGTGCTTTTATCAACTATGGAAGAAACATAATGCTAAAGAATGGAACCCCTTCCCCTCCTATCGGCCTGGTATTTAACATAGCTCGATAGTTGTCTAGGGGTAGGGTTTTTACTTCCTCAACCCTCAATTAGTGACAAGGTTCAAACCTTCTAGAATATTCTCAAAATTCCATGTGGCTAGCCCTGTATGTTCGAGTAAGATGGGGCTAATGTGGAATCCACTTGTACCATGGTGGTCAACAAGGTAGGTCAACTTGAGGGAGGAAAAAATTTCACATACGAGCATTGATTGAGGCATGTTTTGCACCATTAGAAAGGATCCAAGGTGTAAAACACTATCATGGGTGTGTGCATAAGTATCATAAAATAGAACCCCCAAAAAATCCATTTAATTACTTAAAATGGCTCTAGAAGGTTTTGAACCCCAATTTTCCAAATTGGGACTTGAAATTAAAATGGCCCTACAAGTTTATTCCTTCAATTATTTCCACTATAAAACCATCAAGATAGATAAAAAATAATATAAGGATCTAATTCATATCAATCAAATGGACAAAAGGAATAAACATGTTCTTTGCATAGGTCTAGGGGCACTTTGGGATACCAAGGAGCATCAACTTGGATAGGAATACTAGATTTCTCATTTCTCACTGCCTTTTGGACTACACTTTGGAAGAATATGGATACCAAATTGAAGAGATATACAACTTTACATCCATAGAAATATAGGTAGACATAAGTAGTCGATAGGACATTGGTTCAACTTTTGAGGGGTTACAATCAAAACCATCCAAAGACCTAGGATGAAAATTCGATTTATATTCAACACTTTTATAACAAAGTGGTCTGCACTTCTATTGGTAAGTCCCCTTTTGAAACTTGTTTTATGTATTTTTTTCCTTTTCCCTTGGATGTTGTATATGGAAAACAAGTAGGAGTGAGGGAAGAAATCACAAGAGATGTACTAAAAGAGAAAAAAATTGTTAACAAGATTAGGCATATCCATTTTCAAGCACAAGAGACATTTAAGAGGTCGTAGGAAAAGTACAAGGCATGACATGATTAGCATAGAATTGAGAAAACATTCAAGGAAAGAGGCATAGTTTGGTTGCATCCAAGAAAAGAAAGGCTACAGACTCTTTTTAAGAAGATCAAGGCTCTATGGTATGGTCCTTTTAAGTATTGGATAAGGTGGATGATAACGCCTACAAACTTAGTCTAACCCCATATATGCACATTTACTCAATAGTGAATGTGGAAAATTTGAAACTCTATGAGCCAACCATGTTGGATCAACAAACTAAGGAGCAAGTCCTACCTATCATAGAGTAATTATGTCTAGAAGCTCAGGTAGATTTTCTAAAAGATACAACTTTCTAGAATAATTCTAGAACTACTAGACAAGGGTAGCATGAACTCTAGTAGATATGGTTAAAAGGACAAATTCCAGGCAAGGCCAAACGGTACTCTAGGGAGAAGATAGAGGAAAATTTTCCTCACCTGATTCAGTAAAATATTTTAGGGAGAAAAAGCCTCCCTAAATGGGGAGGTATGACCTGGAATGAATCATTATATAATTTTTCATCTATATTGGTACTTTCTAGGTGGGAAAATTGGAGGAATTAGTTTACAGGTCCCATTTTTGGGGTAGATCCCAATTTGGTGATTTGGGGTCTAGAACCTTCCAGATTTATTTTGAGGCATCAACAACACTTTTTGGGTTAAAAATTTTGTGATCATATATCTATCCCATAAATATTTTTATACATGTTGAAATCTTTCCAACAGTGTGAAAATCACCTCAATCGATGTTCATAAGTAGAATTTATGCCTCCTGCAAGTTGACCTACCATGTTGACCACCATGGTACCCAGTGGATGCAATGTCATCCCCCATTACTCACACATGTGGGAATAGATGCATTTATAGTTTCAATAATATTCTAGAGGGTCCAAAACCTTAACACTAATTGAGGGTTGAGGCATGTAAAAACCCTAACCCTAAACCCAAACAGTTATTTGACTATGTTAAATACTTGGTTGCTAGGAAGAGAAAGGGTTCCATTCTTCCAGTATTTTAATTGTTCCATAATTTAGAAAATAATATAGGAGTGGATTATTGAAGGTAACAAAGGAGGGAAGCAGATTTTGTAGTATCCATTTAGGACACAATTTCCCAGGCAACTCCATAAAGAGTGCCCATTTATTTGTAGTTGCATTTCTTAACTGAGAAAAAGAGAACATAGCATAGGCCTCAACTTCTAGTTGGTTTTTCTCCTGTATTGGGTTTCTCGAGTCATATCTTGTTCCTTTGTGTGGATGGTGTGTTCATTTTCTTGTTCTTTCAATTCAATTTTAGTTATTTCCATAAATTTGAGCACTAAGCTAGTAATAACAAATATGAGATCTAAGGTAATATGCAACATAATAAACAACTTCAGAATATTGTAGGATCTATTGTGCCTAACTCTTCCAATGGAATATCCACAATAGTTTACATATCATTCTGTGTGGCATAAATCATCATTATGAGTGTAAGTTTTGGGCTCCCTTGGCTCAAGTATAGGGCCATCATGGAGACCTCCTTATTGTCTACACTAGCATATTTGGGTCATTTTGTGACGACTGTTTCGACGCTCTTGCGACGTTATGTCATTGACATTGCGACAAATCTGGAGTCCTTGAAACGTCGTTTTATGTCACGTGGAAATTGCGACGAACTTGAACAAACATCACAAGAGTGACAGCATAGGAAATTGCGACAAAAAAATAAATATCGTCGCCAATATGACAATATAGGCAAACTATGTGACACCAACATTTCGTCTCAATTGCGACACCCATTACGACAACAACTTTCGTGGTTTATATAGAAAAATTGTCACAATAATTTAATCGGTCGTTGCACTGGCGACAACAACTTTTCGTCGTTTACATAGAAAAATTGTCGCATCAATTGAAGTTGTCGTCGCGTGTGCGACGACAACTTTTCATTTTATATAACAAAATTGTCGCAACAATTGAAGTTGTCGTCGCACGTGCGATGACAACTTTTCATTTTTATATAGAAAAATTGTTGCAACAATTGAAATTGTCATTGCACGTGTGACAAGAACTTTTCCTTTTTATACAACAAAATTGTCGCAACAATTGAAGTTTTCGTTGCACGTGCGACGACAACGTTTTGTTTTTATATAGCACAATTGTCGCAACAATTGAAGTTGTCGTTGCACAGGCGATGACAACTTTTTGTTTTTATATAGATTAACTGTCACAACAATTGAAGTTGTCGTCGCACAAGCAATGACATCTTTTCGTTGTTTATACAACAAAACTGTCACAACAATTAAGGTTTGCATCGCAATTGCTACGACCAATATTTATTTTTAAAAAAAATAAAAATTTATATTAGGCTGCAATTTTGATATTAATATTAATATTACCATTTTAATATTAATATTACCATAATAATTTTTTAATTGATATGTGCTCCATTACAAATAATTTAACAGATAATTAATGAATTCGAAGCGCTAAGATTGCTCTGAGCTGCTAAACCTAGAATTTGATGCCCTCTCTGTCAAATCCATGAAGAATCTGATGACCATCTTCTCCTCAATTGCCCCTTTGCAAAAGCATTCTGGCGGCATGCCCTGCCAGGAGGGATCCCTTCTGACCAACTCCCTCCTGACATACCCACTCTGCTAAAAACCTGGGCCACCCTTTTTCCTTTCCCTCTCAAGGCCAACCCTCAAATCAAGTGTTGTTGGATGTCCCTCCCTAAATTTATCCTTTGGAAAATTTGGCTCGAAAGAAACTCCAGAATCTTCATAAATCTGACCGCTTCGCCCGACATTGTTTCTGCTAAAGCCAAAGCCCTACTGGGAGACTTCCTCTCCTACCTTTGGCCTTGCACCAACTCCATTTCTCTCAACTCCCGTGATAAATATTGGATCCATAGCCTCACTCCAGACCTCAAAGCCCCCCCTCCTCTCACTAAGGATCACGAAATCTGGTGAACTACAAGAATTAGACTACTCTTGGGGGCTTGGAGTCGAATCCAATAATAGAGCAGAAACTCTAAGCCTTTGGCAAGGACTTGTCCAAGCCAGAAAGCTAGAAATCAAATAAATAATGGTGATAGGTGAATCCTAGATTTTAATCGAAGCTATGGTCACCAACACCTTGCCTACTCAAATGAATCTGCGCCACATTCTCAAGAAAATCATGCGGCTCTCCCGCTCCTTCCAAAAAATTGACTTCTTTCATGTGCTTCATCATCTCAACACCGAAACCGACCAAGCTACCAAAGCCGCCACCCACTTGAGCAGGGGTCAGCTCTCCCTAAATGGAACTTTAGTTTTCGTCCCTCTCCCTTATCAACACCCAGCGAGTGCTCAGTTGGGCCTCCCAGGGAAAGTGGCATTCATTCCCTCTCGACGTCATACTCGTGGAATCCCTCCTCCGCCTCCCTTTTCTTTCCCTTCTCACATGTGATGGTACTTATCTGCACTATTCATGTCCCCTCCCCTCCCCCTCCCTATCCTTCGCCTCACATCCCTCCTGCACCTCTGCACAGATCTCTTATCCCTCCCACATGGCACTCACTCGAGCCCCCCTCCTCCCATGGTGGTGCACGAATGAGATATTGTTAAATTCAAGAAGGTGGCAAATTGCTCCTGCTCATCTTGCCTTCCCAATTCTGTCTGGTTTCTCACCAGGCTTGAGATCCCAATCGTTCCCCCAGTTAGTCTCTACCCATTTTCCTTGGTCAGGCCTCCCTCCTGGTCTTTGTCCACCGCTCTCGCAATGGAGTCTAGTTCCAACTCAGCCACCCCCCTTAATCCCTCGCCCTCCCTGGAACTTGATATTAGTAGGTTGAAATGCACGCTTAGCGTGCATAGAGGATTCTTGCTCTGTTTTGACGGGGAAGGAGGTCAGAGGTTCGAAATGATGGAGGAAGATCTAATCCAGCTAAGGGAGGAAGCGGTAGAAGCTCTCACCTACAAAACTCAGCAAGCTAACATCAAAATTGTTGATCTAGAACCAAGAATTGAAAAGCTGGAAATTCAAGCTGCAGGACAGAGCCGCCAGACAGATGCAGGGGGGAAGGCGACCATGAGCACAAGCTCCTCCATCCTGGGTCGGAAGGTTTAATCCTAAATTCATCTTTCCTGGAATTAGTTCTTTTTGGATTTTGGTTCTCTTCTTTGTAATTTGGAGTATAGGCCCTTATGAAAACTCAGACAATCGCATTGTAAGCCGGTTCTTATTCTGAGTTTAGTTATATTTTGGACTCTCAGCTGTTATGGGAATTCTAGGACTTTATAGCATGGCAACCCCTTTTGTAATCTCGAAGCTCCCGCAATAATCACAGGGATGAATTATGTAAGTTTTCTCTACAGTGGTTATACCACTGGTTTTAATATATATACCCCTTTCTTGTGTAAAAAAATAAAATATTACCATAATATACTTAAGACTAGTCTATTATATGAAAGTTCACAATCATTCACATGATAAGTTTCAAAGGCATAGTTAAAATATGTTTCTCTCTTTCATATGGTAGCTAACAACAACAGAAAATATGTATTATACCATGTTATACATAACACTATTGCACACTTTCTATATGATCATTTCATACCTGCTCATTATGAATAATTGCATACAACCCACTCAAAACTATCATTCAAAGTAAACAACATAGCATAACCTTCAAGATGAAGACAACTAGTTAAAAATGGTATTATCCAATGCATAACAAGTACAATTTCATGTTCAACAATTAAACACATCCATGCATTCATATCAATAGACATGCATTCAAATTAATGGACATATACAATCCTATTCATGAATAATAACTTCACTCTGCATAAATAAGAGGTCTACTCATTCAATGCATACATGACACTCAAGGGTGGTTACAACTAAGTCTTGTTAAAAATACAAATATACCACCAAATATTATTGGTTTAACATCAATCAAACTCATTCATAGTATCCCTAAGACAAATTCCTCTTACCAGACATCTACAACACTGTGGATGAAAGGTATCTTCACTTTTAAACATAACAATCCTTAGGAACAAGGTTAATACATTTAAACCCATATACACTAAATAAAGGTAAGGATCATCAATCTATCAACCTCTTAACCTTCTAGGTAAACAACCCATTAATCAATAGGCCATTGAACATGTGAATCAATAATGCAT
>SNQJ01S0013642.1:9792-20064 GCA_010110895.2 Picea sitchensis
CCAGACTCAATGTGAAGTGAATAATTTCTCCAGAGTAACTTTGCTCTCAAAGTTGAATTCTTCCTCCTCTTTTCCATAGCTCGGATTTGGCCCATTTATAGCCTTCAAGTGGAACTGAAGGGCCGAGTTAGAATGTTTCCAGTATATGGAAGGCCAAGAATCATTGATCTCGTGACTTGACATGGAAACCCGACACCATTTTTTTAATTTTGGGCACATTTCCCAATGCACACGGGTTGTAGTGGTGCAACCTTCATATACACATGTTGTAATATAGGTAGGGCACATATATCTAGAAAATTCATGTTTTTAGCTCTGAGATTTTCAAAAAGGGACTTCAAGTCTGCATAGGGAAATGGGAAAAGGCCCTCTGTGCAAGATTTCATAGGGTGAGGCAAATCTTGCTATAACAGCCTTGTTTGCATAAATTTTCTAACTGTCTTGAGTATACTTTAAATTATATTTTATTTTCACCATATGCTATTATATCTCTTTGAGCAATTATGCCCCAACCATTCCTTTGTCTATTGGGTTTTCCCAGCTCACTGGTGTGTTTCACTTTAGGTCACATAATGCTTCAAATCGACTCATATTTAAAAATGCATGATACTCGTTATTAGAAGCAAAATCAACTAAATGTAAATAATATTCTCATTTTGATGGTTTATCTATCACATACATTCTTAGTATATCCTCACTCACCTGATTAACCCTTTCTATTTTCCCATCTGATTCTGGGTGATAAATTGTGCTAAAACTCATATGTGTTCCAAATCCTTTGAATAATCCCTTCCAAAAGTTGGATGTGAACTTGGGATCTTTGTCAAAAACAATTGCCTTAGGCATGCCATGTATCCTGTAAATTTCTCTCATATAAATATCTGCAATGTTAGCAACCTTATGATTTAGCTTTACCATAATAAAATGAGCATATTTGGTTAGCTTATCCACCACCACCATTATGGAATCATGTTGCTTCAACGTTCTAGGCAGCTTGGTAATAAAACCAATTGTCACTACTCCAATTTTCCACTCAAGAATTGATATAGCAGTCCAAATAGATTTATATGCTCAACCTTGACCTTCTGACATTCTAAACATCTACCAGTATACTCAACCACCTCTTTCTTCATACCTGGCAAAAAATATTGGCTCTTGACAGCTGTAATTATTTTCCAGTACCCTGGGTGACGAGCATAAGGTACATTATGCATATCTCTCAGCACCATATTTTTCAAATCCATGAAATTAGGCACATAAAATTTACCCCTATACATGAGGAATTCATTCTCCCTTAGCTCATGGTCTTTAATTTTCTACTACAAATTACCTTGATGTAATGTTTTTGTTGTTTTCACATAGTGTTGATCTAATTTTGCAGGTTCCAAAATTCTATCCTTTAAATCAGATTTTCACATGCTAATGGTTGTAGAATTCATCTCATGCACCCTCCTATTGAGTGAATCAACCACCTTGTTCTCCTTTCCTTTGATATAGTTCATATCAAAGTCACACCCACTAAACAATTCCAGCCATTTGATTTTCCTAGCATTCAAAGTTGGTTGTCCAAAAAAATATTTCAGACTACTATGGTATGTCCTCAACTAAAATATTTTTTCCATAAAATAATGCCTCCACATATTAAGGCATGAACTATGGATTCAGATTCTAAATCATGAGTGGCATAGTGCTTTTCATGTTCCTTCAACTTCTTTGACTCATAGCATATCACATGCCCATTTTGGATAAGCAGTCCTCCAAGACCTTCCTTGCATGCATTAGTGCACACAATTAAATCTTCGTTTGGATCAACAACCTTCAATATTGGTTCACTTGTCAACAAATTATTAAATTGTTGAAATATTTCTTCACATTCAAGAGTCCACTCGAACTTCACACCCTTGTTTTTCAAATAAGTGATTGGGTGTGCAATTCTTCAGAAGACTTCAATAAATCTTACGGAGTAACCTGGGAGTCCCATCAATGACCTAACCTCTCATAAATTCTTTGGTTTTGTCCATCCTTTAATATATTTTATATTTTTGGGGTCCACTTCTATCCCTTCCTCTGAAATAATATGGCCCAAATAATGGGTCTTCCTATAATCAAATGAGCACTTGATCAACTTTTCATACAATTGATGTTCCTTCAATACGTATAGCACCATTCTCAAGTGGTGTTCATGCTCTTCTTCAAAATTAGAGTAGATAAGTATATCATCCAAGAAAATAATGACAAACTTATCCAAGTAATTTCTAAAAATGTTAATCATCAAACACATAAATACATCTGGTGCATTTAACAACCCAAATGGCACCATTCTAAACTCATAATTGTCATACCTTATTCTAAATGTTTTCTTGTTGATATAATCCTATTTAGTCCTCACCTGATGGTAGCCCAACTTGAGGTCAATATTGGAGAATATATTTTCATCTTTCAGTTGATCAAAAAGATCATCTATCCTTGGCAAAGGATACATGTTATTCATAGTCACCTTGTTCAACTTCCTGAAATCAATGCACAACCTCAAAGTTCCATCCTTACTCTTCAAACAATGTACTGGGGCACCCCAAGGTGACACACTTGGGTGTATATACCCCTTCTTCAAAATCTCTTCAAGTTGCATTTGCAATTCCTTCATCTCTGGTGTACTCATCCCTGAAGGAGTCTTAGACACTAGGAATGCTCCATGAATCAAATTAATAGAGAAGTCAATATCTCTCTTGGGTGGAAACCACAATATTTCTCTAAATACATCCTCAAATTCTTTTAGGACTACATAGTCTTCAATGCTTGGCACTTTATCTTTAGTTGTTTCTTCCACATGTGTTGCAAATATTTGGCATCCTTTCCTTAAGATTTTCTTCAAATGTAAGGATGGAATTTCTCTAATGGTTACTATTGACAAGTGGTTATAATACCCTAGGTTCAAGTTATCTTAAACAAAAAAACCCTTCAGATACCAGCTCTTTCGACATCACCTACATGCAAGTGAGTCTCACCCAAGGCATCTATTGGGGCTACAAGAACCAAGTTTTTGCAGTAGTGAAAGAATGGGAGGTGATAATATTATCCATTCTTACTTATATGTTTTGTGCACATTATATTTTATTTGTTCTTCCTTGGTTACTTAGTGAATTCAATTATATAGTAACATTATACTTAATATTACAACATAAACAATTTTTTGTAACATTCATAAATATTCTGCAATGATTATATAGTAGACAATTCTAGTCTAACATGCATAAAGAGAATATCCGTGATCAATCACATCAAAGACAACAAGACATGGAAATTAAAGTGGTTCACCCAAATTTGGGCTACATCCACAATGGTTGGATTCTTTATTATTCTTGTTGTAATTGTCTCAGGCTTGCACACTGCACTTAAAATAGATATATCATGCTATCTCTCTCTAGTCTTTCCTAGCTACCCTATAGTGCAAGCGTCTCTCTGTGACTTCTCCCTAACAATCAGAAATAGACTCTTCATTCTCAGTATATTCTGTCACTCTCCTCAAGAACATGTCAACAACAGAACCTAAATAGAACAAAATAGAACAGGAGAACAAGAGAACCCTTAATCTACCCAACCCATTACATCTTTATACATAAATTCTAGGGCTCAAAACCCTACTTTTCTTATCCCAAAAACTCTATTACATCTTATTATGACTCATGACAACTCATGTTGACTCATTTTTCAGGCTTGTTTTTTCCTTCTTTTATGTCTACATGTTGCTTTTGCAGTCCCCACTATTGTTCTTCCTGCTTTTACATGTCTTTCTTCTTTTCTCATGTCAAAATATTATCCTTCCTTTTAGCTCACTTTATCTTCTTACATTATTATCTGCTTTATTCTCTTTATTTATTCTCTTACTACGCTCCTAAATTTTCCTCTACTGCATGCTCCTGAGCCTAAATGTGCCTTTACTATGCACTATGTTCCTTCCTTGCCATGTTTCTTATCTTGCTGCGCATATCCTCCATACTTATGATTTTCATGAAAAATGTATCCAAAATGTTTTCCCAACAGGTACTTCTCTTAGAATACCTTGAACTATTCTCAAGTTCCCTTCATCATCAAAGCAAGTAAATGCCTTTTTATAACAGTCTAGGACAACATGATTCTTTTCCAACCAATCCATACCAATTAGGCAATCATATGAACCCAAAGGTATGATATTCAAATATTCATTTATGGTCATTACATTCATGTCCATAAGAAATTCCTTAACCATCTCATTAATTATTCTCTTATCTCCTGTAGCTAATTGAACCAACCAATATTTCCCAAGTTTTATTATTGGAAAATTAAATATTTCCACCAACTTAGAATCTATAAAACTATGACTATCCCCTGAATCAATCAATCTAGCAATAGGTTGATCATATATTTTACCTTCCACTTCAATCATGTGAGATTGAAATTCAACTTTCTTGTTGTCTAGGCCTAAAATGATCATTGACATGCTTCTTCCCATGTACTCAATTGTATCAACCTATTGTACATTATGAACAGTCCTCACTTTTCACCTCTATGAGGGAAATATCTATACATGCGATCTCCCTCACAACCCCAACATTTAATGGGTTTTTTCCTTGGCTTTTTTCCCAATGTTTCTTACATTTTGGGTTCATTTTTAGTTGGATACACTTGAGAATTATTCTTGAATAATGGTAGCTTGTTCCCCTTCTTCCTCTACTCCATATTATGTTTCTTATCTTACCAATCCTTTGGGAAAGTTGGTCTTCCTTTATGCCGATCATAGAGTCACTTGTCTCTCCTTATTGTTTCATCTAATGTCTTGAGATCATCATACTATATCTTGTCATTGAATATTGATGGAAACCCACTCAAGAACCTTTGAATCTTGACATGTTCATCCTTGATTTAAACAACATACTTCAAAAAATATAAGAATCTCCTATCAAACTCCTGAATGGTCATACTCCCAAGATTGAGTTCAAAAACTCCTTCATCTTCCTATCATAATAGTACTTGGTCAAGTATTTCTTTTGAAAATTATTTTTGAACTTCCTCTAAGTGAATTTCTTCACATAAATGTGTTGTAATTTCACAAGTTGGTCCCATCACATTGATGTTTTTCCCTTCAACTAATAAATTTCAATTCTTCCTTCTTCTCGTTCGAAGTAATTATGCAACTGAAAAAATTTCCCCATGCCTAACGACCAAGTCTCTACATATGCATCCTTCTTATTCTCACCATAAAAGGTAGGAGGCTTGATATTATTCATTTCTCCTTGTACTTCATCTATCTTATACCTCCTCTTATGCTTTATGATAGGGGATAAGATTATACTATTGTGTGCTCTTCTCACTAAATTCCTAGGTGAGTGATGATGGTGTCTACCGACATTTCCAGATTCTCTTATTCTAGCATGAGATCTATGACTCCTTGACTTGTTTGATTCTATATATTTGTCCATTTTCTTCTCTATTCTATCCAAGATATGCAAAAAGTTGATGTTGAATCCATATTGTTTCTCCTTATCTTTCATAATCCTCTCATTATTATCCAGATCCAAGTGAATATTGGTAGCCACCCACTTGTTCCAACTGGCTCCTCTTTTCAGTTTTTAGTGCAACATGTTATTTTGTACTTCTTTGTAATTGTGGGTTCTATACTTATGGGGTTGTCTGAATCCCTACACATCTTCCAGTTGGGTATTGGTGTCCTCCCATCTAATCCAACTGGATTATTTTGTATGTTTTCATATCAGCACATCTTGTTGTACTTCTAGGTTCGTTTTGGGGCCCTAAACAGTGTTTTTTTGGCTCGCCACATTCAAATTGTAGACGGAATCATATTTTGATGGTGTAATGCATATTTCTCACAAATACCTTTCCAATGGGCTACCACGCGCCTAAAACGAAGATCGTATGCAAAAGTTATGACCCCGAGAAGTTATTGTACTAACTTACCCAAATGGGGCCCACATGACTTTTGGAGTTTCATCTCCTAGGGTTAGGTTTTTGGATGTATAGGGTTTTGGAACTCATTTTTATCATTAAAATGCCTTCAAAGCCTCATTGTAATCATATTCTTGTGAATGAGCATAGACGTCACATCTCCTCTTAGAGATAAATCTTCCACCATTCTAGTGAGTCTTGCACTCTGTATTTTTACAGTCTCTTTACAATTCTTTCATTAATAGAAATCAAGTATTGTTGTATTTATCTATTTTTAGAAATTTTCATGAGTATTTCATTGCAATATCTCTACTTTCATTTCATTCCAAAAATAATCTGGATCAATGGTGTCAGAGCAAGCTTCTCTTGATCGTTTTTCAGTGCATGTCCCCGATGAGATCTGAGGATAGCCAGTTGGGTCTCCAGTTTGTCTCTCTTAAGAAAATCACTCTCGCACACCCAAGAAACCCTCAATGGCAACAGAAAATAAAAATGGCGAAGAAGAAGATTATATTAACATGTTTCTTGATCAAGATCTTGCGTGACTGAGGGACGAAATAATGGAGAATTTTGCACACATTCTTCAACACCTGTCGATAGAAACAGGTGCATCTTCATCAAGAGACCATTTTGGAGGAACCTCTCTCTTCAAGGTACAAGTTAATTTTGATATTACCATATTTGAAGGTCAAATAGATGTGGATGCCTTAGAAAAATGGTTAAATCTATTAGAATGTTATTTCTCTATTCAATGTTTTTCCAATAGGGAAAATATCACCTTCGCACTCCTCAAGGATCTCCCCCATGTCAAAAATTGGTTGTAAACTTACTGGAACCAAAGTTCCACAAATGGATCTGGAATATATGGGGTCGAGCCCACTTGGGATTTTTTTTTGGATGCGGTCAAAGAACAGTACTATCATGTTGATAACTATGAAGACCAATACATGAGATCGACCACATTCTGGGAAGAGAACATCCAAATAGTGTCGGAGTTCACAAATAATTTCCATACCTTGCACACAAAGCTGGGTATCAAATACTCTGAGCAACATCTAGTTATGAAATACTATGGGGCTCTACATAGGTACATCCAAACCGAAATGGATTTCCTAAACATATCATCATTGGGAGTTGCCTATCAATATGTTGTCAATATCTAGCATAAATTTGGGCACCAGAATAGATGGAAATTTGGGTCTGAAAATATGCAACAACCAAAGCACAATAAAGATGGCCCTAACCAACATCCTCTAAACAACTAGTCCAATACATAGGACAAAAGAGGTAAATTAAAGATGAAGAATGGCACTAGGAAGTGGTGTGACTTCCACAAAATCCCCTGGCACAACATCGATGAATGTCGCTTGAAACAATCATTGGTGGTTGAGGTCAAAGACATGGAGTTGAACCCTGATTCAGAATCTGATCTAGAAAATATTGAAAACAGACAGATCTTCGACACAGACCCCATCACTTCTATCATGACCACAAAAATTCAACTAGAAGAACCAGTATATCCTAAAGAGGGGAAACACCTATTCCATTCATAGATGTGGTTGATGGGGACCCATGGAATTTCATTGTTGATAATGGCATTCAGAAGAACCTCATCTCAGCTAAGGTCATCAAACAATTGGGGTTGTCAGCAACACCACACCCACAACCATACAACATCGGGTGTCTTCACTAGGGACAAGATCTTCGCGTCAGCCAGCAGTGTCACTTGTCCTATTGCATCCATCCCTTCAAAGATGAGGTAGTGTGTGATATTTCCCCTCTTGATGTATTTGATGCAGTTTTGGTCCAACCATATATGTGGAAACATCATGTTGTCTATGATTCTAGACCCCGTAGTGTCATTATCACTCTGGGAGGTCATCTCTACAAGATACCAGAGGTAGTTCTGACTACTGCTCCGCCAAAACAAAACCGTAAGGTAATCTCTCATACTACAAAATTGATCCTCTTCACAGTCTATTCAAAGGATGCATAGAATACCACTACAACCACTTCATCCTCAACACCTCCTATCCAGTAAAAAATGATTGTCGGAGAGATAGAAGATATTGTTTCTCCACCTACAATGGTGCCTACACAATGCACCATCCAACCCAGTGTTACACATTATTTTCATCATCCCTATGACCATTAATGATGTAAACCTATATGTTGCATTTGGAGGGATCAATAGCCTGAGTTCCTAAAGAAAGAAGGGAGAAGAACTTTTCCTGAGAAAAGAAGTTGCATTTTCCTTTGTAAAAACCCTATTAAAGAGGATTTTCGCATGCTGCACTATAGCTAGGGTGCGAAAATGCCTGATTTTCATAGGCTGCACCATATCTAGGTCGTGAAGTATTCACAGGTTGATATATAGGCAAGGTGCGAAAATTCTCATACGTGAGAAAAACCAGCATATTCTCGATGCTCCTAGAAGGAGAAACTTCCATGGTGAGGTGGCATACAAATGGTTTGGATCTTACTCACTTTCATGATTTAGTGGGATCATCCTGACCTCCTCACCTTATCCTCTTCAACTTATAAAAGGAGAGGAGCTTTCATGGAGAAAGGGATTTTGGGATTAGCTTGGATTGGATTGAGCTTTGGAGATTATTAGCTTAGCTAGATGAGCCATTTTGTCAAGATAGATTGTGAATATTATCAGATCTATGCTCTCAGAATTCTTGGAGTGGAAGTGTGTGGAGAACGAAGGATAGTTGGAAGGGACCTTACGACATCAAGGCCATGGTTGTAATATATCTTTCACATTTAATATGATACAGTAATATGATTCTTTCCTATAAATCTTCTTGTGTTTTATTGTATGATTTCTTGATCACATACATAGGTTTATATTGAGTTTATGCTATTACTATCACTTTGGTTGGTTGCGTTCTTTTACAGAATCATCATTGTATGAGTGTTGGAATGGATCTAGGATGGCGATGGTGAGAGGAAGCACCATTTAAACGGTATGTCACCTATCCCTCTTTAGTTAGTAAATTCAATATTTAAAACTTAAGGAAAGCGTCATGTTCTGGTGTGTTTTATTCTAGATCTAGGTGGATCTAGGGAGATCAGTTAGTGTTCGCACTTACTGATTTATCCAATAACAAAATTGGTGACCATACTAGGGAATGAGTTGTTTCCTAGTTAGTCTAGTTTCCCTTGCTTTGATTGCTTGATTTCTGGTCTCTGAGTCTGTGGGAGATCCATCCAGACTCTCTTGATCTGAAATTTCACTTAGACTCTTTTGTCCTTTTCCAAATTCTCATTGATTTCAAGAAGTCTCGCACTGTACTAGTCTACAGCCTGCGAAAAACCCTCAGTTTCGCACCCTACTGTGTAATCCAGTACAACATGTTCACACCCTGCCTGTGTCTATCCTGCGAGATCCATTGATTTTCGCATTGCACCCTATAGCTAGGCTATGAACCCATTTGAATTTTTTGTTTGGAATTAGGCTTTCCTATGTTTTGATGCCCAATTTTGATTTGATCAGTTGGATTGGAACTTTTAGAGCCTATATTGATCTATTTATATTCTGCTTGATATTCTTTGAATTTCTTTTAGCCATATTTTCTTTGTTTAGTTTTGAATGATTAGTTTCTTTCTTTGAGTGTCTTTCAATTACAAAGTGTGTGTTTTCTTTAGAATTTTTTAGGGAAAGATCAGATTTCTTCTGAATGGTTCGCTTTAAAAGAAAACTTTTAGTTTGGGTTTCTTTGTTTTAATAAAGTTCATTATTGCTTTTAGTGAAATTATTGAAACAACAAGATTTAATTTCTTTCTTTATATTAGATTGGGGGCATCCTTGCATTTGAAGTAGAGAAATTGCATGATTCTTGGCATTTTTTGGTCTTAAATTCTAAAAAAAATTCCCCCTCATGGCTGGGGGGGGCCATGAATTGTGTATTGGTGTATAGTCTATTTTGCTCATTTCTTGAAGATATTGATATTGATGAGTTTTTTAAAATGTTGGGACATTGTGCATCCGGGAATGATAAATGTTTTCTCCTTCTCCTAGCATAGCTCTCATCGAAATGAAAAGATTGCATCTTCATCTCTTTTCATAACTTTCGAGACGGTTAAAACACCACATTGTCCATGCCATCTTCCTTTTGAGTAACAACAACCTTAAAAATGAAGCGCTTATAAAAATTGATTAGACATTTTTATATTTTCTGGTAGCAAACCTACATTAGATTAGTTGTAGGGATTTGGAATAGGTGTGAAAAATAACTTTCCAAAGCTGCAAACAAACATAGTATCTTGTGATAGGGAGAGTTAAATCCACTTACTACATTTTGTACTAGGAAGCCCTTCTCACAC
>SNQJ01S0013642.1:22376-37449 GCA_010110895.2 Picea sitchensis
CGTAAATTTTCCACCCGCTCTATCTCAGCCCCTTCTTACATTGTTCCCGCGACATTGGATTTCATCACCAACTAGTGAGTTCATTGTGAGAAGGTTTTGTTTGGTTGCTTGCCTGCTAGATTTTTAGCGTGTGCTATTTGTTTTCCCTATTGGACTCTAGATTGGATATTTATTTAATGACATCAGTTCCAGAAATGACCAATGAAGGAACCCATGCTCCAGGTGAACCTTTTGTTTTTCCTTCTTACAGAAACATTGGTCCTCCTCACATTGCTACTTTGAGCCTTCCAGGTCTCACAATTGGATTACCGGTATGTTTGTTTTCCACTCAGGTAATCTGGAATGCAGCTAGTGCTTCGTTTGTAAGCACTTCCCCCCAAGAACATCAACCTCATGTTGATCCTTTGCCTTCTTCACCAGTAAGATCTTCTTCGCCTTCGTCACTTGCAAGGTCTTCTTCTGTTTCATCTTCTTTGCCGAGTGCAAGCTCTGAAGCTAGTAACTCGGCGGATAAGAAGAAGAATAAATGGAAGAATAAGAAGAAGAAAAATAAGAAAGGATCCAAACTTCCAACCATTGTCAGACATGTTGGAAAGAAGCTAGTTATTGTTCATCGTGTTGGGAGTTTTGATGATGTCAAGATCACCCAGACAACCTGCAAGCCCAAGTACCCTTGCAGGCTTTGTAAGGGTAGCCATATTCTTAAGGATTTCCCTGGTCTATCCAAGGTTATAGAAGCCTGGTCTACACACCCTCGCCAACTCGTGTCATCAGCCTTTGAAAAACATGCTGATGACCTCCCATCAACTAGTAAAGATACTGTTAGGAAGAAGAAAAGTAGAGTCAATTTCTCGTGTCTGTTATGTGGAGGAAGTCATCAAACTCACCTTTTCCCTCGTGTGGACAAAGCCTCAAAATTAATAGAAGACATGAATGTCCCCCAGCCTCAACTTCCAGCTGCTTATCGCAAGATTTCTCTCAACCCCCATGTAGTTGACGAAATGATCAATATGGCCCCTTCGTCGGTCAATCTGGTTGATCATGTAGTCAATCTGGTCACATCCTTAGTGGAACTAGTTGACATGGTGGTCGAGCCAATCCCATCTTCGTTTGATCCCACTCTCCCGTTAGAGAGTGAAATCCCAATGGTTGATCCATTTACATCCCTCGACCCCATTCTCCCCTTGGAGAATGCAACTCAAGTTATCGATCTAATCTCATCTTCATTCGATCCTACTCTCCCACTAGAGAGTAAGCCTGATTTTGCCCATGTTTTTCTCGTTGATACAAAATCTACCGTGTCGAGGGGTATTCCTCCTTCTCCCATGGAAGCTCATCCAAGTAATGAGTCCATCATTTTCAATTAGGGTGTGCTAATTGGACCTCATCTTTCCTCTCACATTCCTTTCCATATTACAGTACAGGTTTGTGGTCGGGACGTTCCTCAGACGATGATACATGAAGGTGCATCCGTTATTATTTTGTCCTCTCTTGCTTGGAAATCTTTGGGTTATCCTCAACTTGCACCAGTTATACAGAATCTATTAGCTTTTAACAGAAGAACCAGTCAACCTTTAGGGACCCTTCCTCGGTTTCCTGTAACTTTGGGAGGGAAAACTGTCTTTATTGATGTCATGGTAGTCCAAGACCCCTTGGATTTCGCTTTACTCCTTGGTTGATATTATAATGTCTATGCCATGAAAACTATTGTGTCCACTCTTTTTCATGTGATATATTTCCTGCACGATGGAAGAATAGTGACTTTTGATCAACTTTAATTCGTTGGTCCTGACTTAATGACCTCCCTAAATGGTTTGTATATGCAGATGGTGTCACCCTTGCCACAGGTCAATTATGTGGCATTGTCTCCTATGTCTTAAGCTTTTGATGACTTAGAACCAGTAGTTGACATGGTTATCTCTTTGATAGGGTCTTTAGAGTTTGATGTCCTTACCCCTGTCGCGACCATCAACATGGCATCCTTCCAGAGTGTTGTTCTTCCATCTAGTGAATATCTCTTGGAAGCCATGACTGAGTTTTGTCCCTTGACATGGTGTCCTTCCAGAGCATTGTCCTCTTGGAAGCCATGATCATGAAGAGCTTTGAGCATGGTTTTCTGATTTCAAGCTCATTAAAAAATGAATCCAACTTTGAGCATGGTTTTATGATTTCAAGCTCATTAAAAAATGAAACCAGCTACGAGGATAGTTTTTGTGTCTCTGTGGCAACCTCGTTAAAAAATGAAACAGAGGTTATGAGCATAGTTCTTGTTTCTGTGTCAATATCGTTAAAAAATGAAACAGAGGTATGGGGATTGAACCTGGATTCTTGAGCGTGGTTTTTTTATTTCAAGCTCATTAAAAAATGAAACCAACTTTGAGCATGGTTTTCTGATTTCAAGCTCATTAAAAAATGAAACTAGCTGTGAGGATAGTTTTTGTGTCTCTGTGGAAACCTCATTAAAAATTGAAATAGAGGTTACGAGCATAGTTCCTATTTTTGTGTCAAGCTCGTTAAAAAATGAAACAGAGGTATGGGGATTATACCTAGAGTTGAGCATAACGTTTTCTGATTTCAAGCTCGTTAAAAAATGAAACCAGTCACGAGGATAGTTTTTGTGTCTCTGTAGCAACCTCGTTAAAAAATGAAGTAGAGGTTATGAGCATAGTTCATGTTTCTATGTCAATCTCGTTAAAAAATGAAATAGACGTCTAGGGATTGAACCTGGATTCATGAGCATAGTTCTTCTCTTATGTCAAGCTCATTAAAAAATGAAACAACTTCCCCCTCTCTGTTTGAGTCAAGTCCTTCGTCTAGTGTTTGAAGCTTCATTTCATCCGCCTGTATTGTTGGATGAGATGAAGCTTGGGGGGCAATGCTTCCAGCCTTTGGACTTCATGCTGAAGTTAAACCTCTAGCTTTTTAAGATGGGGGCTAAGTACCAGCCATGTGTTGGGAAATCACAAACTTAGTTTTCTATGGTTCAAGCTTGTGTAAAAATGAAGCCACCTACCCCAAGCATACTTTTCTGTGGTTCAAGCTTGTGTAAAAATGAAACCACCTACCTCAAGCATAGTTTCCTCTGGTTTAAGCTTGTGTAAAAATGAAACCAGGTCCAAGCATAGTTTTGTTAAGTTTTTAATCTTGTGAAAAAATAAAATCTATCACAAGCATAGTTTTGTTTTGTTTTAAAGCTTGCGTAAAAATGAAAACAAACCCGAGCTTACTCTTTGTTTCTTCTCATGCTCGTAAATACACGAGAATAAGTTATCAAACTTAGTCTTTGTTCTTTCTCATGCTCGTAAATACAGGGGAAAAAGTTACCGAGCTTAGTGTTTGTTCTTTCTCATGCTCGTAAATACGTGAGAATGTAACCGAGTATACTTTTATCACTGTTTTGAGCTCGTAAAGGTTATACAAAAAAGGAACCCCCTGGAGTTCCCTTTAAGCTCTTTTTAGACTCTCTAAACATGAAAAGATTGTCGAGCAACCTTGTTCTTTTCATACTCATTAAAGTATTTAAAGAAAACATCTGTTGAGCGATAGTTTTTCTCTTTTTTGGTCTCATCAGAACACTTTATGAAAAAGGAACTGAGAGAGTTCTCTTTAAGTGTTTTTTAGATTCTATAAACATGAAAAACCGCGGAGTTTTCTATCTTTGGACTCGTTAAACAAACGTCGAAAGACCCATACGGGATCGAACCACTCCTTCCTAGGGTTCATTAAACATACTCTGAGGGACTCGTCCGAAGGATGAGCTTACATTTTAAGCATATGTTATCGTCCTCAAGCTTGTGTAAAAATAAAGAGGTACTCGATAGAAATGGTGGGGGGGAAATTAGGAAAGAAATGTGTCTAAACCTGTATTCTATGGAAGAGTCACTTTTGAACATGACACCCTTTCACTCACTTTCTATCTAGGCTGGAAAATCCACTTGTCTCTTGATCATACTCCTTTATAAGATTAAAAATTGGCCTGTGATCCATGTTATTGAGTCTAGGGATGATTTTAAGGATGGAAATTTATTTTAAAATGAAGAAACCTTGGTGAATCTTACTAATCCTTCATATGCCAACTATAAATTATTGGCGATATTTTTGTAAAAATATTCAAATTTCTAAGGATTTTATATAGTTTTTATAAAATTTTGGCGATTTTGGAGGTAAAATAATTTTATCCTATAGAATTTGGGCGAATCATTTTTAAAATAGAGAATCTCGTTTTTGGAAAAAACATGGAAAATTAGCCCATGAGCGAAATTTAGCCCCTAAAATCATCTATGATTGAGTCAGTGTTTCCAAGACAGTTGTCGTGTCGTCAATATGTTCAAAGAGAAGCTCAACCCGGAAAGCCTTCTATTTCTTCGGCCATTTCTGCAATCCTTAAGCCTTCTATTGCATCGACCATCCTTGAGTTAGTCCTAAATCACTGGTTACTCTGATCTACATCAAATCTTGTTACCTATTTCGTGTCATTGATGTGGGATACATTAAGGCCCTCCTATGAAGAGTCTTTTCTTGTTGACTTCAACTCATTATCCAGGAATTAGACTTAGAAACTAATTGGTACCTTGGAACTTGCATGCCTCAATGGCAGGTGTCCTCGCTTTCGACAATGAGTTTTCATTATTGACCCCTAATCGGGAGATTCCGCCGAGTGTTCAACTTCATCTCATTAAATCGCATTCGTTGGATTGTACTAGAGTACCTTGGGAGTCATTGACATTAATGGTGATTTCCCTCGCACTTGTTAATGGTATACACTAATGATTGGTAATCAAGTGGTTTCTACCATGTTCGACCTTAACACATGTATTCACATGGTTAGATTCGTACTATAGAGTGGTGGAGATGAAGACCCTGGATATTTTCTGATAGATTCAGGTTGTGTTGGAGTATATTTAGTGTACTTTTACATAGATCCACATTGTATGTCTCGTGGCTATGTTCAAATTTGATTCTTTAACACATATATCCACAGTGTATTTTTGGTGGCTATGTTCAGATTTGAGTCATAATGGCATGGATCCACAGTGTATGTTTGGTGGCCATGACCTATCTTACTTGACTTGGATCTTTGCATGTTGGCATTTATGCTTTGAGTTATTTGTATTCTAAGTATGGGAATTCCTACCTCAGTGATGATATATTATTATTGTAAGTTTTAAACCTGCGAAGTAAAGCAATGCATATAGATTCTTAAGCAATACAGAAATTAATCAATGGCTCATACACAGATTACACAGAGATTTTTACCAGAAACCCTCAACCGGGAAAACCTTTCTTATTTTCATTATATCGAATTTCACCATTCGCCATACAATATATACAATGTTTTTAGGTATTCCGTAGATACCAAAACCCTAATCCCTTAATCCGGGATTAATTTACAAATCAGCTAAAAATAGGAAAATCCGCTAAAAATAGCAAAAACCGCCCAAAAACTGCCCTAGGTAAAGTGATCGTCAGACAAAGTTGTCGTATCTGATGCACACACACACACACATGCAAAGAATATAACACACACCCAACAATTATATTGTATTTCCTTGTTTGTTGGCAGGTTTCCGACCGACTTTTCCTTGTTCCCTACACACACTCGACAAAGTATTTCAGCTATCACTCTGTTCTAACTTCATACTTTGGGGGGCTCTCTGTTACACATTATTTTTGTCACCCTTATGACCATTAATTATGTAAACCTATCTTTTGCCTTCATAGGGGTCAGTGGCCTAAATTCCTTAAGAAAGAGGGAGAAGAACTTTCCCTAAGAGAAGAAGTTGTATTTTCCTTTGTAAAAAACCCTATTAAGGAAGATTTTTACAGGTTTCTCTATACATAGGGTGCGGAAATGCCTGATTTTTGGAGGTTTCACTATAGCTAGGTTGTGGATTTTCCACAGGTTGCATTACTGCTAGGGTGCGGTGGCCTTCGTACGTGGTAAAAATGAGCATCTTCTCGATGCTTCTAGAAGGAGAAACTTCTATGGCGAGGTGGCTTCTGAATGGTTTGGATCTAACTCGTTTTCATGATTTAGTGGGATCATCCTAACCTCCTCACCTTATCGTATTCATCTTATAAAAGGAGAGGATTTCTCATGGAGAAAGTTAGATTGATGAGGGTTTGAGTTGGATTGAGCTTGGAAAATTTAGCTTGAGCTTGGCTTTGTTAAGATAGATTGTGAATAGCTATCAAATCCATGCTCTCAAAATCCTTAGAGAAAGAAGTGTGTGGGAAGCAAGGAATTGTGGGAAGGAACCTTACGACATCAAGGCATCTGGTTGTAATCTCGCTTCCTATTATTTAATATAATACAGTGGCATGCTTCTTTCCCATAGAATTATCTTTATTTTATTGCATAATTCCTTGATCATATGCATAGGTTGTCATTGAATATACTTTTACTGCTTTCACTTTGGTTGGTTTGTGTCTCACTGCAGGATCAGTATCACAAGAGCACCGGAGCGAAACAGGAACAACAAAGACATAAGGAAGCGACACTTAAAGGTATGCCTCTCATCTTTTGTTCAGTAGTAAATTCGATGATTAGAGCCTAGGGAAAGCGCCATGTTCTGTCTTGTTTTGTTCTAGATATAGGTGGACCTAGGGAGATTATTTTATGTCCACATTTACCGATTTATCCAACAACAACATCGGTGCATGTTACCAATACGAGCACCAAAAAACAAAACCTCCGCTAAAACCTCTACCCACCCAAAAAAAATTTGTTATAGGGAACATCCATTAAAACCTCTGTTATTCATCCAAATTTGATCTTTATATTATTTTTCATATATCTCGATGATTTTAGAGTGGAAAATTTGGAGGAATCATCTTGTAGGGCCATTTTAGTTGCAAGTTCCAATTTGGAAAATTGGGGTCCGAAACCTTCCAGGGCTATCTTGAGGCATCAAAGGAAAAGTTTTGGGGTCAAAACTTTCCCACTGGTATAACCATAACAATTATACATGAAAGTCGAGTTTCATATTTAACGATATAGAGACATAATGTGATTTGGAGGTCTAGGTCATATGTGGTGGCATGCAGACAAATATAACGGAGGCACGAGAGGTAGGACTCGGTGGACCATCGATATTGAAGCGGCCCAGATTGATGGCTAAAGCACATATCGGAGAATGAAGCAGCGTAGAAGATAAATATTCGAAGGCGTGTCAGGGAAAACTACCGTGGTTTCATCCATGGACGTGTGGTGCCCTCATAGGTACATCGGGGAGAAAACGGTCTTCCTAAAACCATTTTTCCAAAGCACTGATGTCACATGGTATAATACATCTAATCAAAAATTCGTGTGGGGGAGGGTGACGGCTGGTCAAATCACCTCACTTCACGTCTGTGCAATGCCAGGTGAACGTCACCGGATAACTAACTTAAAGACTCATCATTCGAAATAAATTGGTAAAGCATGACAAACCAACATACCTGCAAGTAATCCTGTTAGTAATTCATGATTAAAACTCGATGACTACCGATCTTCAAAATATGGGTGGCGTTATTTGGTTCCGGGAAATCATCGTCTCATTCATAAGTAGAGTAATCTCAAACTGGACTAACTTTCGGATTTCTGTAGAGTTAGGGAAACCAAAAATCGTGTTCTTTGAATACATGGACAAGGCCAATCAAACAATACTCATTGAAACAGGGTTTTCAAATAACATGGCAAGTTTACCGACGAGTAAGGAAGAAAGGTTGATTGCACAGATTTTAGCAACCAAATTCCATACTAACCCTGCGATAGAACCAGAATCAGAGGTCAAAATAAATCATGTCATGAGGGATATAATCATCAACGGACACATGGATGGACTCTACAAGTGGGCGATGAAGAAGAGGTGGAGCAAACGATAGAAGGCAGAGATCATAACTGAAGTGGTTGAAAATGTTGGGGAAAATCAACCAATCTGGTTGAGCACGCTAAGGGAACAAATCACCAAGATGGAATGAATTCTCAAGTAGAATTGAATACGTTCTAGAAAATTTTGGACATATGGTGTTCAAATAGAAATCTTGGATATGTTAGACCTGTTTGTAACAATCCCTGTAATATAGGAAAATTGTCATTATACTTTACTCTTTTTGTAACTGACCTCTATCTTTAAAACTATGGGGGAGTTTAATCATTTTGAATCCCATAGTAAATCCTCTATATATATCATCCCGAAGATATAGAAAAAAAGGGAGGAGGGGGCCTGCCCTCGTTGCAGGAAGACTTTGTAAAATCATGGAGCTAAACTGAATATATGATGCAGAAGCAATTTTTTGAATTGTTTATGAAAAGATTCTAATTGGCTGTGATATGAGTTATGTATTCTTTCATAGTGTGTGTTTCCTGTGTCTTTAAAATTCCATTTGCAAATTCCTCTTTTAAATTGGAGAGTTAAAAGTCTGGAATTCATCTGATGATGCTCTAGACTTAGCAATTTAAATTTATGTGATCTCTCTTCTCAACTATTTCAGAATTCATTCTAATATGCTTTGAAGCAGTTATGTGTTTCCTTTTCCCTATTTTGCCATGAAAATTTCAATTTGAAAACTCAGACTCATTGCCTCACTTAGTCTTTCTCCTCTAGACAAGTTCTAATGACCTACTACTGCATTATTTATTTATGACTCCATACCCCAAATGTTACCCTCCACTTCTTCAACAACTTCATAATACCCCCAAAACGAACCATATCTAGCCAGTGATTGACAAAGATATATCACGCGACACAAGATATCCCTCTTTTAGTTGAGCAGGCTAGTGCTTCATCTCTAAAGATGCTTGAAATATTTACATATGTCATTTGTCTATTTAACTGGACAAATTTTATAGAGTGCTAACATTCTGACGCCGCTGTCGGGGATGAACTTGAAAAATATTCCCTGGGAAAGAACGACATGGTTGATTTCTAAGGTCCGAGAGTAGCAAACACTTAGGCACATATTGGTTGTATTGCTGCTTTGGTGACTCCAGACACATATTGGCTGTATTCCTGCTTTCATGACTCCACACATCGAAGGTTAGTTTGAAGGTGTTTCCACTGGTAGAAGAATCCAGAAATTTAAATTTTCAATGGCGACTCCACTCTTTATACAGAATCCAACTTCCAAAACATTATTGGCGACTCCACTCAAGATTCAAATGAAATTCAGAGACTCCACTGGAAGATGAGATACCTTGACATAGGTATGAAAAGGCATCATGGAAGAAAACATGTACTTAAAATGGGATCGCCTCCAAAGCATTTTACTATTTTTTATAATTACCTATGTTCCTTCCTTGAAAATTCCAAACAAATATTTCTTTACCCGTTGCATTTTAATGATGATCATGAGAATTTTGAAATTGCATATCCTCCTCCTAAAGTTATACATACATATCCTCACTGTATCACTAATCTTGATAACAATTTTCCATCTTAGCCATGTGATGACCATGACCAAGTTAATCAGCCCCATGAAGCCAAGGCTAATATCTCTCCTCCTGTACTTGGTCCAACATCCTCCAAGACCCAACATAGATGCATACCCTTGAAACTACCCCAAGTCCTCCACGATTTCCCTCCAAAGCACTATGAGTATCTACCTGTGTTTGATGGGGACCCTGATGGCATCTCAGCGGAAAAGCACATCCAAGGATTTGAGCATTTTGTAGATTTGTTTGAGATCATCCATGATGATGTTTGTATGAGGGCCTTCTCTCAATCCTTGAAAGGGGACACCAAAGACTGGTTTAAACATTTGCATCTAGAAACAATTGGCTCATGGGAGGAGTTGAAGAATGTTTTTTTAAAGTTTTGGGGCAAGAAAAAATCTTTAGAGTTACAACTTACAGAGTTATATGCTTTGGAAAGGCAGAGAAATGAAACTATCTCTATATTCAGTAGAAGGTTTTCCAGTATTTACTACAAATTGCCTGAAGAAATTGAACCCACTGAAACTGTTGCCATGCTCCATTATGCAACTACTCTTCACCCATATTTGTATTTCCTCTTGATGGAAAAAATACCTAAGTCCTTACAATTTTTTTTTAATGATGCTCAAGACATTCAACACAACATCCAAGCATGTAAACATATCCAAAATGAGGGATTGAATGCTCAAGAACATGAAAGTGAATATGAACAGAAAATAGTTGATTGGAATCGTGAGCATAGAATTGACAATATCATAGGTCCTCTTGGAGTTTCCAATGCTTATGATTTTGCTAAAAATTATATTCCACTTGTTGAAAGAGGAGGTGTTGATTTAGCTTCTGATCCATCCCATGATAAGCAAAGGGATGATTATTTTATGTATTCTTTTGTAGACAGTCAAGAGGATGAGTTTGCAAATCAGTTTGTTGAAGAACATATTGATGTTCCAAGTTTGTTCTTGCTAGATGACGTTGCATATGTTGTTGATTTTCCTATATATGACAAATATGAGGATGATTGTGATGTTGAAGATGTTTCTTTTCAACAGTACAGTGGGATAAATCAGCCTATGTATGACAGTTACAAAGAGAAAAATATCGGATCAGCTGAATATAATTCTCTACCTTTATGCTTTGTTGCATTTAAATTGTTGAAAGAGAATTCTAAGATCATTGTTGAGGCAAATGAATTGGTGTTGATGCAAAATCACACTAAACCAACGAGACAAATTGACAAGATATTGCAGTTCTCTTCTCATGTGTTTGATGACCCTATTACTTGTTGTGTATAATATCTTGTCAAATCAAAAGTCCAGTCATTGGTCGAAGATATAGTTGAAAATGATCACGTTCATCAATCCAAAGAAATCGAAAAATGTGCCTATAACAACATTGAAGAAATTGAAGAAAGTTTTGAATCGGGTAAAAGAACCTTGTTGTTGTGTTTTTCCTCTTTCGAACTATTGAAACAAAATATTTGTAATGTTACAAATCAGAAATCATCCAAGAATGACATCAAATATGAAGAAGGTAGTGGACTTACATATGAAAACTATCTTCCCTTATGTTTTTCCTCCTTTGAACGGTTAAAAGAAAATCATGAGAGGACAGCAGAAACAGGGAAGTCTGACTGCATTCGCAATGGCATTGTTTTTGTTATCATTAATGAATACCAATAGCACCCACATGCATTAGATGATCATGTAGTCGATTACTTGGGAGAATATTCAAATTCGGGTTTGCAAACTGTGCTTAACCATCGAATCAAAAAGGAGGAAGAAGTTGATCGAGAAATTGTTGTTAAAGGTTATTTTCCTTCTCTTGAAACTAACATAGATATTCAACAATATTTTCAGCAAGACGAAGTGTTTCAAAGTTGTCTTTCTTCCCTTGAAAATGATGTGGTTGTCTTATTTCTAAGAAGCCTAGAAAAGGATGAAGATTCTGAAACTGCATCTATGGAGACTCTAAGCAGCGAAAAAACACTTGTAAAGGAAGTTTTCTCTTTTGTCTTGGCTCCTGAAAAGGAAACATCCTTTCATATAATTCATTACTCAAAGACACATTATATAGAAAGGGTTTACAATCAGAAGCTACAAATAATAATGGATTGCAATCTTAAGGATAAAGAAAGTAGCGAATCTATGTTTGTATAAAATATAAATCTTTTTACATCAGACGATGTATTCCTGTCATGGTTTCCTTATGACTCAAAAAGTTCTTACTACCAGACTTCTCGACAAATATGTCAGTTTCTCAATAGAAATCAACAAATTAAATCACCTCAAAACAAAAATGAAGCGGAAGGAGTGAAGCACGATGGTTGTTTTGTGCATATTTTAGAAGATCCATTTGTGGTCTTATTGGAGGAAGTAAACAGTCTAAGTGTCCTTGACTTTTTGAGACTTGAATCTATGATGAAATTTTGAATGAATCAACAAAAAAGCTTTGGAGAAAACAAGTGCAAAGAAAACGAACAATGGATAAAATGTTGTCATGGCTGCATTGGGATTATGATTTCACTTGATTGATAGTGATTTTCAGTAGTTAGGGTACGTAGGAGTGTGCGAATAAGCTTGTTGGTCAAACATTGCTTTAAATTTTTAGTAGTATGTACAGTTAGACCCTAGCAGTATTTTCTTTTTCAGTATCCAATTGAGAACAACCCAGTTTTAAAATTTTGACGTTTAGTCTCCAAGATGTAACCAAATGCAAGCACATGTTTTGAAAGTGGCCCAACAAAGAAGGCACCAGGTCTGCAGTTATTTTCTACCTCACAGGGAGGATAGCATCCCTAGTTGGAGTCTATGTTATCACCATAACAATTATACATGAAAACTGAGTTTCAGATTTAGCAATGTAGAGACATAGTGCGATTTGGAGGTCCAGGTCATATGTGGTGGCATGCGGAAAAATATAGAGGAGGCGTGAGAGGCAGGACTCGGTAGACCGTCGATATTGAAGCGCCTCAGATCGACGGTTAAGGCACATATCGGAGAATGAAGCAACGCGAAAGATAACTATTCAAAGGCAGGTCGGGGAAAACTACCGTGGTTTCATCCATGGACGCGTGGCACCCTCAGAGGTACATCGGGGAAAAAATAGGTCTGCCTAAAACTATTTTCCCAAATCCCCGATGTCACATGGTCTAATACATCTAATCAACAATTCGTTTGGGGGAGGGTGACATCTAGTCAAATCACCTAACTTCACGTCCGTGCAATCCTAGGTGAATGTCATCAGATAACCAACTCAAAGACTCATCATTCGAAATAAATTAGTAAAGCATGACAAACCAACATACCTACAAGTAATCCTGTCAGTAATTCATGATTAAAACTCGATGACTACCGATCTTCAAAATATGGGTGGCGTTATTCAGTTTCGGGAAATCATCGTCTCATTCATAAGTAGAGTAATCTCAAATTGGACTGACTACCAGATTTTTGTAGAGTTAAGGAAAAAAAAAAAAGCGTTCTCTAAAGACATGGACAAGGCCAATCAAACAATATCCATTGAAACAGGGTTTTCAACTAACATGGCAAGTTTATCGATGAGTAAGGAAGAAAGGTTGATTGCACAGATTTTAGCACCCAAATTCCATACTGACCCTGCAATAGAAGTAGAATTAGAGGTCAGACTAAATCCTTTCATGAGGGATCTAATCATCAATAAACACGTGGATGGACTCTACAAGCAGGCAGTGAAGAAGAGGCAGAGAAAGTGACAAAAGGCGGAGATCAAAACTGAAGCGGTTGAATGCGTTGGGGAAAATCAACCAGTCTGGTTAAGCACGCTAAGGAAAGAAATCACCAAGTTGGAATGAATTCTCAAGTAGAATTGAATACGTTCCAGAAAATTTTGGACATATGGCATTCAAATAGAAATCTCAGATATGTCAGATTTGTTTGTAACAATCCTTGTAATATAGGAAAAT
The DNA here is from genome assembly GCA_010110895.2 of Picea sitchensis. Taxonomy (NCBI): domain Eukaryota; kingdom Viridiplantae; phylum Streptophyta; class Pinopsida; order Pinales; family Pinaceae; genus Picea; species Picea sitchensis. The sequence goes on from SNQJ01S0013642.1 coordinate 35,729, forward strand.
TGTCGTTATACTTTAATCTTTTTGTAACTGACCTCTATGTTTAGAACTATGAGGGAGTTTGATCATTTTGAATCCCATAGTAAATCCTCTATATATATCATCCCAAAGATATAGAAAAAAAGGGAGGAGGGGGCCTGCCCTCATTGCAGGTAGACTTTGTAAAATCATGGAGCTAAACTAAATATATGATGCAGAAGCAATTTTTTGAATTGTTTATGAAAATATTCTAATTGGTTGTGATATGAGTTATGTCTTCTTTCATAGTGTGTGTTTCCCGTGTCTTTAAAATTCCATTTGCAAGTTCCTCTTTTAAATTGGAGATTTAAAATTACATAATTCGTCTGATGATGCTCTAGACTTAGCAATTTAAATTTATGTGATCTCTCTTCTCAACTATTTAAGAATTCATTCTAATATTCTTTGAAGCAGTTATGTGTTTCCTTTTTCCTCTTTTTCCATGCAAATTTCAATTTGAAAACTGAGACTCATTGCCTCACTTAGCCTTTCTCCTCTAGACAAGTTCTAATGACCTTCTACTACATTATTTATTTCTGACTCCATAGCCCAAATGTTACCCTCCACTTCTTCAGCAACTTCATAATACCCCCCAAAACGAACCAAATCTAGTCAGTGATTGCTAAAGATATATCAAGTGACACGAGATAGCCCTCTCTGAGTTGAGCAGGCTAGTGCTTCAACTCTAAAGCTAGTTGAAATAGTTACCTCTGTCATTTGTTTATTCAACTAGACAAATTTTATAGAGTGTTAACATTCAGGCACCGCAGTCGGGGATGAATTTGAAAAATCTTCCCTGGGAAAGAACGACATGGTTGAGTTCTAAGGTCTGAGTGGAGCAGACACTTAGGCACATATTGGTTGTATTCCTTCTCTAGTGACTCCACACATTGAAAGTCAGTTTGAAGGTGATTCCACTAGTAGAAGAATCCAAAAATTTAAATTTTCAATGGTGACTCCACTCTTAATACAGAATCTAGCTTCCAAAACATTATTGGCGACTCCACTCAAGCTTCAAATGAAATTAAGAGACTCCACTGGAAGATGAGATACCCTGACATAGGTATGAAAAGGCATCATGGAAGAAAACAGGTACTTAAAATGGGATCTCCTCCAAAGCATTTTACTATTTGTTATAAGTTACCTCTACTCCTTCCTTGAACATTCCAAACAAATTTTTCTTTACCTGCTGCATTCTAATGATGATCATGAGAATTTTGAAATTGCATATCCTCCTCTTAAAGTTGTACATACATATCCTCACTGTATCACTAATCTTGGTAAAAAATTTCCATTTGGGCCATGTGATGACCATGACCAAGTTAATCAACCCCATGAAGCCAATGCTGATATCTCTCCTCCTGTACTTGGTCCAATGTCCTCCAAGACCCAACATAGATACATACCCTTGAAACTACCCCAAGTCCTCCATGATTTCCCTCCAAAGAACTATGAGTATCTACTTGTGTTTGATGGGGAACCTGATGGAATCTCAGCTGAAAAGCACATCCAAGGATTTGAGCATTTTGTAGATTTGTTTGAGATCGACCATGATGATGTTTGTATGAGGGCCTTCTCTCAATCATTGAAAGGGGACACCAAATATTGGTTTAAACATTTGCATCCAGAAACAATTGGCTCATGGGAGGAGTTGAAGAATGTTTTTTTAAAGTTTTGGGGCAAGAAGAAATCTTTGGAGTTACAAC
>SNQJ01S0013642.1:37459-54166 GCA_010110895.2 Picea sitchensis
TTCTTTTTCATTATATCTAATTTCACCATTCGCCATACAATATATACAATGTTTTTAGGTATTCCGTAGATACCAAAACCCTAATCCCTTAATCCGGGATTAATTTACAAATCAGCTAAAATTAGCAAAATCCGCTAATCGTATCTGACGCACCCACACACACACACATGCAAAGAATATAACACATACCCAACATTGTCCATGTCTTCAGAGAACACATTTTTTGTTTTCCTTAACTCTATAGAAATCTGGTAGTCAGTCCATTTTGAGATTACTCTACTTATGAATGAGACGATGATTTCCCAGAACAGAATAATGCCACCCATATTTTGAAGATCGGTAGTCATCGAGTTGTAATCATGAATTACAAACAATATTACTTGCAGGTATGTTGGTTTGTCACTCTTTACCAATTTATTTCAAATGATGAGTCTTTGAGTTAGTTATCCGATGACGTTCCCCTGGGATTGCATGGACGCGAAGTGAGTTGATTTGACCAGACATCACCCTCACCCACACGAATTGTTGATTAGATGTATTAGACCATGTGACATTGAGGCTTTGGGAAAATGGTTTTAGGCAGACCGCTTTTTTCCCTGATGTACCTCTAAGGGTGCCATGCATCCATGGATGAAACCCCGGTAGTTTTCCCTGACCTGCCTTCGAATAGTTATCTTCCACGCTGCTTCATTCTCCAATATGTGCCTTATCCGTCGATCCGAGTAGCTTCAATATCGACGGTCCGCCGAGTCCTACCTCTCACACCTCCGCTATATTTGTCCACATGCCACCACATATGACCTGGACATCCAAATCATGCTATGTCTCTATATTGCTAAATCTAAAACTCAGTTTTCATGTATAATTGTTATGGTGATAACATGGGCTCCAACTAGGGATGCTATCCTCCCTGTGAGGTAGAAAATAACTGTAGACCTGGTGCCTTCTTTGTTGGGCCACTTTCAAAACATGTGCTTGCATCTGGTTATGTCTTGGAGACTGAACGTCAAAATTTTAAAACCAGGTTGTTCTCAACTGGATACTGAAAAAGAAAATACTGCTAGGGTCTAACTATACATACTGCTGAAAGTTTAAAGCAATGTTTGACCAACAAGCTTATTCGCACACTCCTACCTACCCTAACTATTGAAAAGCACTGTCAATCAAGTGAAATCATAATCCCAATGTAGCCATGACAACATTTTATCCGTTGTTCGTTTTCTTTGCACTTGTTTGCTCAAAGCTTTTCTGTTGATTCATTCAAAATTTCATTCATAGATTCAAGTCTCAAAAAGTCAAGGACACTTAGATTGTTTACTTCCTCCAATAAGACTGCAAATGGATCTTCTAAAATATGCACAAAAAAACTTTCGTGCTTCACTCCTTCCGCTGCATTTTTGTTTTCAGGTGATTTAATTTGTTGATTTCTATTGAGAAACTGACAGGTTTGTCGAGAAGTCTGGTAGTAAGAACTTTTTGAGTCATAAGGAAACCATGATGGGAATACATCGTCTGATGTAAAAAGATTTATATTTGATACAAACACTGATTCGTTACTTTCTTTATCCTTAAGCTTGCAATCCATTATTATTTGTAGCTTCTAATTGTAAACCCTTTCTATATAATGTGTCTTTGAGTAATGAATTATATGAAAGGATGTTTCCTTTTCAAGAGCCAAGACAAAAGAGAAAACTTCTTTTACAAGTGTTTTTTCGCTGCTTAGAGTCTCCATAGATGCAGTTTCAGAATCTTCATCCTTGTCTAGGCTTCTTAGAAATAAGATAACCATGTCATTTTCAAGGGAAGAAAGACAACTCCGAAACACTTCGTCTTGCTGAAAATATTGTTGAATATCTATGTTATTTTCAGGAGAAGGAAAATAACCTTTAACAACAATTTCTTGATCAACTTCTTCTTCCTTTTTGATTCGATGGTTAAGCACAGTTTGCAAACTTGAATTTGAATATTCTCCCAAGTAGTTGGCTACATGATCATCTAATGCATGTGGGTGCTGTTGGTATTCATTAATGATAACAAAAATAGTGCCACTGCGAATGCACTCAGACTTCCCTGTTTCTTCCGTCCTCTCATGATTTTCTTTCAACCGTTCAAAGGAGGAAAAACATAAGGGAAGATAGCTTTCATATGTAAGTCCACTTCCTTCTTCATATTCGACGTCATGCTTGGATGCTTTTGGATTTGAAACATTACAAATATTTTGTTTCAACAGTTCGAAAGAGGAAAAACACAACAACAAGGTTCTTTTACTTGATTCAAAACTTTCTTCAATTTCTTCATTGTTGTTATAGGCACATTTTTTGATTTCTTTGGATTGATGAACATGATCATTTTCAACTTTATCTTCGACCAATGATTTCACTTTTGAGTTGACAAGATATTATACACAACAAGTAATAGGGTCATCAAACACATGAGAAGAGCACTGCAATATCTTGTCGATTTGTCTCTTTGGTTTAGTGTGATTTTGCATCAACACCAACTCATTTGCCTCAACAATGATCTTAGAATTCTCTTTCAACAATTTAAATGCAGCAAAGCATAAAGATAGAGAATTCTCTTCAGATGATCCGATATTTTTCTTTTTGTAACTGTGATACATAGGCTGATTTATCCCACTGTACTGTTGAAAAGAAACGTCTTCAACATCACAATCATCCTCATATTTGTCATATACAGGCAAATCAACAACATATGCAACGCCATCTAGCAAGAACAAACTTGGAACATCAATATGTTCTTCAACAAACTAATTTGCAAACTCATCCTCTTGATTGTCTACAAAAGAATACATAAAATAATCATCCCCTTGCTTATCATGGGATGGATCAGAAGATGAATCAACACCTCCTCTTTCAAAAAGTGGAATATAATTTTTAGAAAAATCATAAGCATTGGAAAATCCAAGAGGACCTATGATATTGTCAATTCTATGCTCAAGATTCCAATCAACTATTTTCTGTTCATATTCACTTTCATGTTCTTGAGCATTCAATCCCTCATTTTGGATCTGTTTACATGCTTGGATGTTTTGTTGAATGTCCTGAGCATCATTAAACATTTTTTGTAAGGACTTAGGTCTTCTTTCCATCAAGAGGAAATGCAAATATGGGTGAAGAGTAGTTGCATAATGGAGCATAGTAACATTTTCAGTGGGTTGAATTTCTTCAGCAATTTGTAGTAAATACTGGAAAACCTTATACTGAATATAGATATAGTTTCATTGCTCTGCCTTTCCAAAGCATAGAACTCTATAAGTTGTAACTCCAAATATTTTTTCTTGCCCCAAAAGTTAAAAAAAACATTCTTCAACTGCTCCCATGAGCCAATTGTTTCTGGATGCAAATGTTTAAACCAGTCTTTGGTGTCCCCTTTCAAGGATTGAGAGAAGGACCTCATACAAACATCATCATGGACGATCTCAAATAAATCTACAAAATTCTCAAATCCTTGGATGTGCTTTTCAGCTGAGATGCCATCAGGTTCCCCATCAAACACAGGTAGATACTCATAGTGCTTTGGAGGGAAATCGTGGAGGACTCGGGGTAGTTTCAAGGGTATGTATCTATGTTGGGTCTTGGAGGACGTTGGACCAAGTACAGGAGGAGAGATATTAGCCTTGGCTTCATGGGGATGATTAAATTGGTCATGGTCATCACATGGCCGAGATGGAAAATTGTTATCAAGATCAGTGATACAGTGAGGATATGTATGTATAACTTTAAGAGGAGGATATGCAATTTCAAAATTCTCATGATCATCATTAGAGTGCAGCAGGTAAAGAAATATTTGTTTGGAATGTTCAAGGAAGGAGCAGAGGTAACTTATAACAAATAGTAAAATGCTTTGGAGGCGATCCCATTTTAAGTACCTGTTTTCTTCCATGATGCCTTTTCATACCTATGTCAGGGTATCTCATCTTCCAGTGGAGTCTATGAATTTCATTTGAAGCTTGAGTGGAGTTGCCAATAATGTTTTGGAAGCTGGATTATGTATTAAGAGTGGAGTCGCCATTGAAAATTTAAATTTCTAGATTCTTCTACCAGTGGAATCACCTTCAAACTGACTTTCGATGTGTGGAGTCACCAAAGTAGGAATACAACCAATATGTGCCTAAGTGTCTGCTGCTCTCAGACCTTAGAACTCAACCATGTCGTTCTTTCCCAGGGAATATTTTTCAAATTCGTCCCTGGCAGCGACGTCGGAATGTTAACACTCTGTAAAATTTGTCCAACTGAATAGACAAACGACAGATGTAAATATTTCAACCAACTTTAGAGCTGAAGCACTAACCTGCTCAACTAAAAGAGGGATATCTCATGTCATGTGATATATCTTTGTCAATCACTGGCTAGATTTGGTTCGTTTTGGGGGGTATTATGAAGTTGTTGGAGAAGTGGAGGGTAACATTTGGGGTATGGAGTCATAAATAAATAATGCAGTAGCAGGTCATTAGAACTTGTATAGAGGAGAAAGGCTAAGTGAGGCAATGAGTCTGAGTTTTCAAATTGAAAATTTCATGGCAAAATAGGAAAAAGGAAACACATAACTCCTTTAGAGCATATTAGAATGAATTCTGAAATAGTTGAGAAGAGAGATCACATAATTTTAAATTGCTAAGTCTAGAGTATCGTCAGATGAATTCCAAACTTTTAACTCTAAAGAGGAACTTGCAAATGGAATTTTAAAGACACAAGAAACACACACTATGAAAGAAGACATAACTCATATCACAACCAATTAGAATCTTTTCATAAACAATTCAAAAATTTGCTTTTGCATCATATATTCAGTTTAGCTCCATGATTTTACAAAGTCTACCTGCAACGAGGGTAGGCCCCCTCCTCCCTTTTTTTCTATATCTTTGGGATGATATATATAGAGGATTTACTGTGGGATTCAAAATGATTAAACTCCCCCATAGTTCTAAAGATAGAGGTCAGTTACAAAAGAGTAAAGTATAACGACAATTTTCCTATATTACAGGGATCACTACAAACAGGTCTGACATATCTGAGATTTCTATTTGAACGCCATATATCCAAAAAAATTTGGACCGTATTCAATTCTACTTGAGAATTCATTCCATCTTGGCGATTTCTTCCCTTAGCGTGCTCAACCAGACTAGTTGATTTTCCCCAACACTTTCAACTACTCCAGTTATGATCTCCGCCTTCTGTCATTTGCTTCGCATCTTCTTCACCACCTTCTTGTAGAGTCCATTCATGTGTCCATTGATGATTATATCTCTCATGACATGATTTAGTCTGACCTCTGATTCTGGTTCTGTCGCAGGGTCAGTATGGAATTTGGTTGCTAAAATTTGTGCAATCAACCTTTTTTCCTTACTCATCGGTAAACTTGCCATGTTATTTGAAAACCCTATTTCAATGGGTATTGTTTGATTGGCCTTGTCCATGTCTTCAAAGAATGCGATTTTTGGTTTCCTTAACTCTACTGAAATTCGGAAGTCGGTCCAGTTTGAGATTACTCTACTTATGAATGAGATGATGATTTCATGGAACCAAATAATGCCACCCATATTTTGAAGATCGGTAGTCATTGGGTTTTAATCATGAATTACTGATAGGATTACTTGCAGGTGCGTTGTTTTGTCACGCTTTACCAATTTATTTCGAATGATGAGTTTTTGAGTTAGTTATTTGGCGGTGTTCACCTGGCATTGCAAATAATTTATTTCGAATGATGAGTCTTTGAGTTAGTTATCCGACAGTGTTCACCTGGCATTGCAAAGACGTGAAGTGAGGTGATTTGACCAGCCATCATGCTCCCCCACACGAATTGTTGATTAGACGTATTATACCATGTGACATCAGTGCTTTGGGAAAATGGTTTTAGGAAGATTGCTTTTCACCCCGATGTACCTATGAGGGCACAAAACATCCATGGATGAAACCGCAGTAGTGTTCCCCAGCCCGCCTTCGAATATTTATCTTCCGCGCTGCTTCATTCTATGATATGTGCCTTAGCCATCAATCTGGGCCGCTTCAATATCGACGGTCTGCCGAGTCCTACCTCTCGTGCCTCCACTATATTTGTCCGCATGCCACCACATATGACCTAGACATCCAAATCGTGCTATGTCTCTATATCGCTAAATATGAAACTCAACTTTCATGTATAATTGTTATGGTGATAACAATGGGAAAGTTTTGACCCCAAAAATTTCGTTTGATGCCTCAAGATAGCCCTGGAAGGTTTCGGACCCCAATTTTCCAAACTGGGACTTGCAACTAAAATATCCCTACAAGATGATTCCTCCAAATTTTCCACTCTAAAATCATCGAGATGTATGAAAAATAATATAAAGATCGAAGCTGGATGAATAACAGAGGTTTTAATGGAGGTTCCCTATAACGAATGTTTTTTGGGTGGGTAGAGGTTTTAGCGAAGGTTTTGTTTTTTGGTGCTCGTATTGGTAACATGCACTGATGTTGTTGTTGGATAAATTGGTAAATGTGGACATAAAATAATCTACCTAGATCCACCTATATCTAGAACAAAACAAGACAGAACATGGCGCTTTCCCTAGGCTCTAATCATCGAATTTACTACCGAACAAAAGATGAGAGACATACCTTTAAGTGTCGCTTCCTTATGTCTTTGTTGTTCCTATTTGCTCTGGTGCTCTTGTGATACTAATCCTGCAGTGAGACACAAACCAACCAAATTGAAAGCAGTAAAAGTATATTCGATGAAACCTATGCATATGATCAAGGAATTATGCAATAAAATAAAGATAATTCTATGGGAAAGAAGCATGCCACTGTATTATATTAAATAATAGGAAGAGAGATTATAACCGGATGCCTTGATGTCATAAGGTTCCTTCCCACAATTCCTTGCTTCCCACACACTTCTTTCTCTAAGGATTTTGAGACCATGGATCTGATAGCTATTCACATTCTATCTTAAAAAAGCCAAGCTCAAGCTAAATTTCCCAAGCTCAATCCAAATCAAACCCTCATCAATCTAACTTTCTCCATGAGAACTCCTCTCCTTTTATAAGCTAAAGAGGATAATGTGAGGAGGTTAGGATGATCCCACTAAATCATGAAAGCGAGTCAGATCCAAACCATTCGGAAGCCACCTCGCCATAGAAGCTTCTCCTTCTAGAAGCATCGAGAAGATGCTTGTTTTTACCACATACGAAGGCCACTGCACCCTAGCAATAATGTAGCCTACAAAAGCTCCGCAACCTAGCTATAGTGCAACCTACAGAAATTAGGCATTTTTGCACCCTATGTATAGAGAAACCTACAAAAAACTTCCTTAATAGGGTTTTTTACAAAGGAAAATACAACTTCTTCTCGTAGGGAAAGTTCTTCTCCCTTCTTTCTTAAGGAATTCAGGCCACTGACCCCTCTGAAGGAAACATATAGGTTTACATAATTAACGGTCATAAGGGTGAAAAAAATAATGTGTAACAGAGAGCCCCCCAAAGTATGAAGTTAGAACATAGTGATAGCTGAAATACTTTGTCGAGTGTGTGTAGGGAACAAGGAAAAGTCAATCGAAAACCTGCCAACAAACAAAGAAATAAAATATAATAATATCTCATCACTGAGGTAGGCATTCCCATAATCAGAATACAAATGACTCAAAGCATAAATTCCAACATGCAAGTATCCATGTCAATTAAGATAGGTCATGGCCACCAAACATACACTGTGGATCCATGCCATTGTGACTCAAATCTGAACATAGCCACAAAAAATACACTGTGGATCTATGTGTTAAAGACTCAAATTTGAACATAGCCACGAGACATACAATGTGGATCTATGTAACAGTACACTGAATATACTCCAACACAACCTAAATCTATCAGAAAATATCCAGGGTCTTCATCTCCGCCACTCTATAGTACAAATCTAACCATGCAAATACATGTGTTGAGGTCGAACATGGTAGAAACCACTTGATTACCATTCATTAGTGTATACCATTAACAAGTGCGAGGGAAATCACCATTAATTTCAATGACTCCCAAGGTACTCTGGTACAATCCAACGAATGTGATTTAATGAGATGAAGTCGAACACTCGGCGGAATCTTTCGATCAGGGTCAATAATGAAAACTCACTGTCGAAAGCAAGGAAACTTACCATTGAGGCATGCAAGTTCTAAGGTACCAATTAGTTTCTAAGTCTAATTCCTAGATAATGAGTTGAAGTCGACAAGAAAATACTCATCATAGGAGGGCCTTAATGTATCCCACATCAATGACATGAAATAGGTAACAAGATTTGATGTAGATCAGAGTAACCAGTGATTTAGGACTGACTAAGGGATGGCTGACACAATAGAAGGCTTAAGGACTGCAGAAATGGTTGATGAAATAAAAGGATTTCCGGGTTGAACTTCTCTTTGAACATATTGACGACACGACAACTATCTTGGAAACACTGACTCAACAACATGGATCACAGGCCAATTTTTAATCTTATAAAGGAGTATGATCAAGAGACAAGCGAATTTTCCAACCTAGATAGAAAGTGAGTGAAAGGGTGTCATGTTCAAAAGTGACTCTTCCATAGAATACAGGTTTAGACACATTTCTTTCCCAATTTCCCCCCAACCATTTCTGTCGAGTACCTCTTTATTTTTACACAAGCTTGAGGAGTATAACATATGCTTGAAATGTAAGCTCATCCTTCGGACGAGTGCCTCGAAGTATGTTTAACAAACCCTAGGAAGGTGTGGTTCGGTCCCGTATGGGTCTTTTGACGTTTGTTTAATGAGTCCAAAGATAGAAAACTTGGAGGTTTTTCATGTTTATAGAATTTGAAAAACACTTAAAGAGAACTCTCTGAGTTCCTTTTTCATAAAGTATTCTGATGAGACTGAAAAAGAGAAAAACTATCGCTCAATAGACATTTTCTTCAAATACTTTAACGAGCGTGAAAAGAACAAGGTCGCTCGACAATATTTTCATGTTTAGAGAGTCTAAAAATAGCTTAAAGGGAACTCCAGGGGGTTCCTTTTTCGTATAACCTTTACGAGCTCGAAACAATGATAAAAGTATACTTGGTTACATTCTCATGTATTTACGAGCACGAGAAAGAATAAAGACTAAGCTCGGTAACTTATTCCCCTGTATTTACAAGCATGAGAAAGAACAAAGACTAAGCTCGATAACTTATTCTCATGTATTCAAAAGCATGAGAAACAACAAAGAGTAAGCTCGAGATTGTTTTCATTTTTACGCAAGCTTTAAAACAAAACAAAACTATGCTTGGGATAGATTTTATTTTTTCACAAGCTTAAAAACTTAACAAAACTATGCTTGGACATGGTTTCATTTTTACACAAGCTTAAACCAGAGGAAACTATGCTTGAGGTAGGTGGTTTCATTTTTACACAAGCTTGAACCATAGAAAACTATGCTTGGGGTAGGTGGTTTCATTTTTACACAAGCTTGAACCATAGAAAACTAAGCTTGTGATTTCCCAACACATGCCTGGTACTTAGCCCCCATCTTAAAAAGCTAGAGGTTTAACTTCAGCATGAAGTCCAGAGGCTGGAAGCATTGCCTCCCAAGCTTCATCTCATCCAACAATACAGGAGGATGAAATGAAGCTTCAAACACTAGACGAAGGACTTGACTCAAATAGAGAGGGGAAGTTGTTTCATTTTTTAACGAGCTTGACACAAGAGAATAACTATGCTCATGAATCCAGGTTCAATCCCTAGACGTCTATTTCATTTTTTAATGAGATTGAAACAGAAACAGGAACTATGCTCATAACCTCTGCTTCATTTTTTAATGAGGTTGCTATAGAGACACAATAACTATCCTCGTGATTGGCTTCATTTTTTAAAAATCTTGAAATCAGAAAAACTCATGCTCAAATCTAGGTATAATCCCCATACCTCTATTTCATTTTTTAACGAGCTTGACACAAAAACAGGAACTATGCTCGTAACCTCTGTTTCCTTTTTTAATGAGGTTGCCACAAAGATGCAAAAACTATCCTCACAACTAGTTTCATTTTTTAATGAGCTTGAAATCAGAAAACCATGCTCAAAGTTGGTTTCATTTTTTAATGAGCTTGAAATAAAAAAACCACGCTCAAGAATCCAGGTTCAATCCCCATACCTCTGTTTCATTTTTTAACGATATTAACACAGAAACAAGAACTATGCTCATAACCTCTGTTTCATTTTTTAACGAGGTTGCCACAGAGACACAAAAACTATCCTCGTAGCTGGTTTCATTTTTTAATGTGTTTGAAATCAGAAAACCATGCTCAAAGTTGGTTTCATTTTTTAATGAGCTTGAAATCAGAAAACCATGCTCAAAGCTCTTCATAATCATGGCTTCCAAGAGGACAATGCTCTATAAGGACACAATGTCAAGGGACAAAACTCAGTCATGGCTTCCAAGAGATATTCACTAGATGGAAGAACAACACTCTGGAAGGACACCATGTCGATGGTCGTGACAAGGGTAAAGACATCAAAATCTAAAGACCTTATCGAAGAGATAACCATGTCAACTACTGGATCTAAGTCATCAGAAGATGAATACATGGGAGACAATGCCACATAATTTACCTATGGCAAGGGTGACATTGTCTGCATATACAAACCATTTACGGAGGTCATTGAGTTAGGACCAACGAATGAAAGTTGATCAAAAGTCACTATTCTCATCGTGCGGGAAATATATCACATGAAAAAGAGTGGACACAATAGATTTCATGGTATAGACATAATCTCAACCAAGGAGTAAAGTGAAATCCAAGGGTTCTTGGACTACTATGACATCAATATAGACAGTTTTCCCTCCCAAAGTTACAGGAAACTGAGGAAGGGTCCCTAAAGGTTGACTAGTTCTTCTGTTAAAAGCTAACATATTATGTATATCCGGTGCAAGCTGAGGATAACCCAAAGCTTGCCAAGCAAGAGAGGAAAAAATACTAACGGACGCACCTTCATCTATCAACGTCTGAGGAACGTCCCGACCACAAACCTATACTGTAATCTGGAAAGGAATGTGAGAGGGAAGACGAGGTCCAGTTAGCACACCCCAATTGAAAAGGATGGACTCATTACTTGGAGTAGGTTCCATTGGAGAAGGAGGAATACCCCCCGACATGGTAGATTTTGTATCAACGAGAAAAACATGGGAAAAATTAGACTTACTTTCTAGCGGGAGAGTAGGATCGAATGAAGATGAGATCAGATCGATAACTTGGGTTGCATTCTCCAAGGGGAGAATGGGGTCGAGGGATGGAAACAGATCAACCACTGGGATTTCACTCTCTAACGGGAGAGTGGGATCGAATGAAGATGGGATCGGCCCGACCACCGTGTCAACTAGTTCCACTAAGGACATGACTAGATTGACTACATGATCAACCAGATTGATTGAGGAAGGGGCCAGATTGATCATTTCGTCAACTACATGGGGGTTGAGAGAAAGCTTGCGATAAGCAGCTGGAAGTTGAGGATGGGGGACATTCATGTCTTCTAGTAATTTTAAGGCTTTGTCCACATGAGGGAAAAGGAGAGTTTGATGACTCCCTCCGCATAACAAACACGAGAACTTGACTCTACTTTTCTTCTTCCCAACAATATCTTTACTAGTTGATGGGAGGTCATCAGCATGTTTTTCAAAGGCTGATGACACAGGTTGGTGAGGGTGTGTAGACTAGGCTTCTATAACCTTGGATAGACTAGGGAAATCCTTAAGAAGATGGCTACCCTTACAAAGCCTGCAAGGGTACTTGGGATTGCGGGTTGTCTGGGTGATCTTGACATCATCAACACTCCTAACACGATGAACAGTAACTAGCTTCTTTCCAACATGTCTGACAACAGTTGGAAGTTTGGATCCTTGCTTATTTTTCTTCTCCTTATTCTTCTGTTTCTTCTTCTTCTTATCCATCAGGTTACTAGCTTCAGAGCTTGCACTCAGCAAAGAAGATGAAATGGAAGAAGACCTTGCAAGTGACGAAGGCTAAGAAGATCTTATTGGTGAAGAAGGAAAAGGATCAACATGAGGTTGATGTTCTTGGGCTGAATTGCTTACAAACAAAGCACTAGCTGCATTCCAAATTACCTGAGTGGAAAACAACCATACTAGTAATCCAATTGTGAGACCTGGAAGGCTTAAAGTAGCAATGTGAGGAGGACCAATGTTTCCGTAAGAAGGAAAAACAAAAGGTTCCCCTGGAGTAAGGGTTCCTTCATTGGTCATTTCGAGAACTGACATCATTAAATAAATATCCAATCTAGAGTCCACTAGGGACAACAAACAACACACGCTAAAAATCTAGCAGGCAAGCAAGCAAACAAAACCTTCTCACAATGAACTCACTAGTTGGTGATGAAATCCAACATTGTGGGAATAATGTAAGAAGGGGCTGAGATAGAGCAGGTGGAAAAGTTACGTTGACGACCTGCCTAACTGACTTACACCTTGGTGCAAGCTCCCACACATACTCGTGGGTATACCCTCCAAGGAGCTCGAGTGAGTTTGGCCAACGTCGATTCTAGGTATCGTGAAGACTTGCCCCTCCATAGTCACCTCATGTAAAGAACCTAAAGAGATAGGCCACTAAGGTTACCAATTACTATAGTGATGCCTGGGGAAACAATCGACAGTCCGATCCACACGCAAAGGCAGGGTATCTAGCCCAAAATCAACTTGAAAGGCTTCCACTCATCATTGTGGGTATACCTTCAAGCGACCCCCATAATACATGCAATCTCTACACCAAGACCAACAAAGAAGGGTGAGTAACTCTGCCATTCTCAATGCAACCTCATGATTGACCCTTGTGTTAGAAGGGCTTCCCAGGACAAAATGTAGCAAGTGGATTTCACAGCTCCCTAACACGAGATTCTATGATTGTTTACAGCTTTGGAAAGTTATCTTTCACACCTATTCCAAAGCCCTACAACTAATCTAATGTAGCTTTGATACCAAAAAATATAAAAATGTCTAATCAATTTTTATAAGCGCTTTATTTTATGGCTGTTGTTACTCAAAAGAAAAATGGCGAGGACAATATGGTGTTTTGATCGACTCGAAAGTTATGCAAAGAGGTGAAGATGCAATCTTTTCATTTCGATGAAAGCTATGCTACGAGAAGAAGAAAACATTTATCATTCCCATATGCACAATGTTCCAAAATATATTAAACTCATCAATATCAATATCTTCAAGAAATTGAATGCAAGGATGCCCCCAATCTAATGTAAAGCAAGAAATTAAAACTTTTGTTTTAAAGATACACTAAAAGCAATAGAGAACTTCTTCAAAACAAAAGCAACCCAAACAAAGTTTCTCTTTTAACACGATTTATTAACAAAAAGAAGTATTCTTTCACTGAACAATTCTAAAGAAAAACAACGCTTTGTAACTGAAAGACACTCAAAGCAAGAGACCAAATCTTTCAAAAGAAAACAAAGAAAAAATAAGGCAAATATGGCTAAAAGAAGTTTCAAAGCTGTCAAGTAGACTGTAAACAGACCCAACAATTCACCCCAAAACCAAATCCAAGGTCTGGGTAAGGAAAAACCATCAAAAATAAAAAAATTCACAATTTCCGTAGGCTGTAGACTAATACAGTGCGTAAATACCTGATTTCCGCAGGCCAGATACAGGTAGGGTGCAGATTTTCCAAACTGGTCTAAACAGGTAGGGTGTAAAAATCCTAAGTTGCTGCACTGTCCCTGAAAGAAGCGTGCGGAAATCAAACAAAAATGGAAAATATTAAAAATTAAGAAGGTTTTCCAGTGAAGTTTAACAGTCAGAGAGTTAAGCTGGATCTCCCAGTGACTCAAAAAACATAATCCAATCAATCAAAGAAAGAAAGCAAGGTGAAATAGGAAAACAATTTGTTCCCCAGTATGGTCACCAATTTTGTTGTTGGTTAAATCGGTAAATGCGGACATAAACTAATCTCCCTAGATCCACCTAGATCTAGAACAAAACAAGACAAAACATGGTGCTTTCCCTAGGCTCTGATCATTGAATTTGCTACCAAACAAAAGACGAGAGACATACCTTTAAGTTTATCTTCCTTATGTATTTGTTGTTCCTGTTTCGCTCCGGTGCTCTTGTGATACTGACCTCGCAGTGAGACACAAACCAATCAAAGTGAAAGCAGTAAAAGTATATTCAATGACAACCTATGCATTTGATGAAGGACTTATGCAATAAAATAAAGATAATTCTATGGGAAAGAAGCATGCCACTGTATTATATTAAATAATAGGAAGAGAGATTACAACCGGATGCCTTGATGTCGTAAGGTTCCTTCCCACAATTCCTTGCTTCCCACACACTTCTTGCTCCAAGGATTTTGAGACCATGGATCTGATAGCTATTCACAATCTATCTTAACAAATCCAATCTCAAGATAAATTTCCCAAGATCAATCCAACTCAAACCCTCATCAAGCTAACTTTCTCCATAAGAACTCCTCTCCTTTTATATGCTGAAGAGGATAAGGTGAGGAGGTTAGGAGGATCCCACTAAATCATGAAAGTGCAAACCATTCAGAAGCCACCTCGCCATAGAATCTTCTCCTTCTAGAAGCATCGAGAAGATGCTTGTTTTTCCCACGTATGAAGGCTGCTGCACCCTAGCAGTAATGCAACCCGCAGAAACTCCGCAACCTAGCTGTAGTGTAGCCTGTGGAAATCAGGCATTTCCACACCCTATGTATACAACAACCTGTGGAAATCTTCCTTAATAGGGTTTTTTACAAAGGAAAATACAAATTCTTCTCTCAGGGAAAGTTCTTCTCCCTTCTTTCTTCAGGAATTTAGGCCACTGACCCCTCTAAAGGAAACATATAGGTTTACATCATTAACGGTCATAAGGGTGACGAAAATAATGTGTAACAGATGTGTGTTTACATAACAAGCATCAGTGCGTACATAAAACTAAAATAACCAATTCTATTATAATTATTAGGCACCGCTTTCATCTTTTTTTTGTTATATGTTGTATAGGTGCTCGTATAAATATTATGCACCAGGTTGTTCTTTTTTGTTTTATATCACATCAGTGCTCATATAATTTGTACACACCCATGCCTATATTATCATGTGCACTTGAGGGAAGTGAAATTTTGAACATTTGAGGTAGATGTCGACGTCTTTCTTTGTTACTAAGCACCAATACATATATTATATGTAAAGCATCGATGCATATTGTAATCATGTGCACAATACTATTTTGAAATGATAAATATAATCGTATGTTATGTCGTTTAAAGTAATGATGTTTTTTCAAATTTTTTAGAACCGGTGTTGCAAAGTAATTAATATGCACCAATGTGTATGAATAAAAAAAATGCATCAATGTATATTTTATGGCACACACCATTTAGTGAGTTCAAAATAATACAATGCACCGATATGTATATATTTTAATTAATTTATTTTTTTACAAATTTTCAATTAATCAGATCAAAATCAAATATTTTTTATAATAATATTGATTTTTATATTTTTGTTATTGCGTTTTGATATAATGATTGCATCATTCCATTATCCAATGGATTACAACTCTATTATTTGTAACAATGTAAATCATCCATATATTAATTAGTCAACAACACAACATTTTATAACATTAGACGATGTAATAAAATGAGAAACCTATTTTATAATATATGAATAAGAGACCCATCGTCATACAAAATGGGACAATGTAAAGGTCCACAATCAAAATGCAACCAATATGTAATTGTTACACTTATTGGCAACATGTTCTCATGCAATTAGGACAATATGTCGAGTACATTAAACAAGATCCCTTATTTTCATAGACAAATATTTCAAAACATACAACTTGCAGTAATACTGAATTATATTGATTGTCATTCATCACTTGAACTACTGTCAATGCTCGAGCTGCGTGCATGCCTCATGTCTTCATCACTTGTAGGCAATATTGTACTTTGGTTATTTAACCTAATGCTTTCCTAGTCGGCTTGTTTTTGATGTTCTGCCTCTTCATGTTCCATCTACAAACATAGAAATAAAGTTTAATAAGTATATCTACATTTATATAGTAAAATATACATGATTGGGTAAATAAATAAGAGTACCATAGCAACCACTGTTTCATAAACAATACACAATCTTTTGAAACCATGTTGCATGTCGTCTCTCAAAATATCTTATGTTGGCTGCACTCCATACTTTGTTTCCTACATGTTTAATACACCATAACAAACTATCATAGTTGATATGATTAATATAAAGGCTTCTTATTGTCCATTAATTATAAAACGAGGGAAGTTAAATTACATAGCTAGTTGTTACACATCAAATTTCCTCTCTACTAAGTTACACACTTATGTATTCTATTCTACTAAGTTTTGTAAACGTTAACACCATGACTAAATGTTGGTTGTGTTCCCTAAGACATGGTGAATGAGAAAACATTGAGAAAATGTTGAAACCTAACCACTTTCCCTAAGTTTTGAGCCTTGTTGAAGTATCAATGCTCCTCTTCTAATGTGTAGGGAGTGTTGATCCTTGATCAACGATATTTTCTCAACTGTGTGGGAGCGTTAGTAACACTCTGTGGCCAATGTTGGGGGAGAATTAGTCTTGTTAGGGAAACCCACCTTTTTCTATGGGCCAATCCCGAGATACTCTTGAGTGGTTGTAGTCGAGGGATGACTCATGAAA
>SNQJ01S0013642.1:56468-71794 GCA_010110895.2 Picea sitchensis
ATAAGTATATCTACATTTATATAGTAAAATATACATGATTGGGTAAATAAATAAGAGTACCATAGCAACCACTGTTTCATAAACAATACACAATCTTTTGAAACCATGTTGCATGTCGTCTCTCAAAATATCTTATGTTGGCTACACTCCATACTTTGTTTCCTACATGTTTAATACACCATGAAAAACTATCATAGTCGATATGATTAATATAAAGGCTTCTTATTGTCCATTAATTATAAAACGAGGGAAGTTAAATTACATAGCTAGTTGTTACACACCAAATTTCCCCTCTACTAAGTTACACACTTATGTATTGTATTCTACTAAGTTTCATAAACATTAACACCATGACTAAATGTTGGTTGTGTTCCCTAAGACATGGTGAATGAGAAAACATTGAGAAAATGTCGAAACCTAACCACTTTCCCTAAGTTTTGAGCCTTGTTGGAGTATCAATGCTCCTCTTCTCATGTGTAGGGAGCGTTGATCCTTGATCAACGATATTTTCTCAACTGTGTGGGAGCGTTAGTAACACTCTGTGGCCAATGTTGGGGGAGAATTAGTCTTGTTAAGGAAACCCACCTTTTTCTATGGGCCAATCCCCAGATACTCTTGAGTGGTTGTAGTCGAGGGATGACTCATGAAATCGAGTCATCCATATTCCTTCCATTTTGGGTACTAAATCCTAACATAAGGAGTGAATATCTCAACCCTTCCTTTGAATTGTTATGGTGGTTAAGATTCTCAGGTTTTATATAAACAAGGCCATTCATGGGTAAAAGGGAGAGAGAATTTTGAAGAGTATGAAACCTCTATTCTTGGGATATTCAGAGATAGTTCAGAAGCATTCTCATTATCACAAAGTGGTGTACAAAGGGGGTTGGAAATGAGAATCTTGGAGGAAAGCTTACATCACATCAACATTGTTGTAAGTATCCAATGTTTCTTTCATTAATACAACTTGGCCTATTTCCTCATTCTTGTCTTGCTCAAGTTAATGCATGATTGTCTATTCTTGTTAGCTTAGTTAGATTAATTTTTATCTAACGTTGCACAATTAGAAGAGAGGGGTTGTTTTTCTTTTGCAGTAAGATTGGAAGAGTGGTTTTTGTGTTTTGACATTGGAGCAACGAGGGAAACCTACGGGAAAAAGGTTAGATCTTATTTTCTTTCTCCTTATTTTAAATTTCATGCATAAATAGATAGGAAAGAGGGATGTTAGTGTCCACTTGTTCTCTTCTATCCTATACCGAAGAAAACTCATCTAGGGGGAGTTCAACCTATCCGCAAGGTGAAATTTCTGATAACAAAAAAATGACGACTCCACTAGGGGACAATTTTTTCCTTGGTTTTTATCCCTTTTTTCTTGTGTATTGATTAATGAATTCTTAGTTTTTGTACTTTTCTTTGTTTTTAGTCTTCTTTAAGAAGATTATAAATTCTATAACATGTTCCCTATTTAATATAGGCTGAGCCTTAGGCTGTTTGAAGCATTTTCAGACACTAATTCCCCCCCTTAGTAGCCTACAGAGTGTTAGTAACACTCCCTGTCAATGTTTTTGGGAGCATTACCCAATGAGTAGCACCCTGTATCCCTTATTCCATGAGCATTAGTTCTACTTCTGGCTTAGTTTCAGTCCTTTTTTACTTTGTCTCTCATTTGATTATCTCCTATCAAGTTGTGAACTACACACGACTATCATAAAGGTTAACCTGATCCTTTATACAAGCCTATGTTTTTAGTAGCTTGAGCCTCATACCTACAGTTGTCAAGACCTCTATCACAATTCTTACAAAGATTTTGAAGTGTTCTATTTGATTTCTTTTGGAGTCTTTTCTTTGATTTGGAGATTTTACAAGTTGCTTTGTTGAGTTTCTTGTTTTGTCTTTTCTAACAAACTCTTCGTCAAGAGTATTCCTGGACTCTTTTGCAACTTTTCATTGGAAATTAACCTTTTCTATTTGGGATTTGCGGTTTCAACAAGTGATTTACTTTTTATTTAAAGCTTTGCATTCTTATTTGAATGTTTGTTAAAGGCATTCTTGCATTTGCTTTAAGTACTTGTCAATATTTTGAGTGCATATTTTGTTTGATATTTTTTCTTCATGTTCCTTTGTATCTACATTGGATTCTTTCATTGAAATTAAGGAAGTAGAAAGAACTTGCATTTGATTTGAGTTCATTGCATCTACAATCAAATGAAAATAAAGTTTTCATTCTAGTTTTTGGGTGGTGTATTTTTAAGCTTGCATTTTAAAGCAAATTAAATTTCATTCAAAGAGTAGTTTATGTTTCTTTCTTTGAAAGTTGTAATTGCTTCTTTGCTTCAAAACTTCTGCTCCTTTTTATATATAGCCTTCATTAAAACTTAAATATTGCATTGCATTCATATTTTCTTTTGAAGTATTCTTGGAGTTAAGTGTCACACATCATCATCAAGTTGCATCCGCAATTCCTTTTGAGTAACAAACAACCATAAAACAAACAAGCGCATAATCTAAAATCACTTAAACCCTTTATTTATTAGAAAATGACCATAAGTCTAGTAGTTTAGGGCCTTGGTTGTAGGGTGGAGAATAAATTCTCCAAGGCCACTTAAATGAGATTGTAGAATAATAGAGAGTGTCAAAATCCAAGTAGTAAGAGTTGATGTTTGTCGGGATAGCTCCTCTTATATGGGAGTTAATCATGAGGTCAAGTGAAGTGATGGTTTGAGATCTCCCCTCTTCCATGTTTTGATGATTACAACTTCGTGAGACATCCTCCAGGACATTGACTGAGTGAGTCAGCCTGTGAGAGAGCCCATGAGTTGGGTGTTCCCATGAGTTGGGTGTGCCCATGAGATGGGTGTGTCATTCCTCTCTGAGACTGAGATGGAACACTGTGTGCCCATGTGTGGGGAGGGGGACCATGATATGGGTGTGTCGTTTGATATGAAACGATGTGTACCCTTATGAGGGGTGAAGGTTCCCATGTGATGGGTGTATTTTGCTCCTCTGTGTAGAGATTTGAGACAATGTGGTACTCCAGATGGTTCTTTTGTGAGACTCAGTGAGATAGAGATCTGTTAAGTAGGACATCCCTATGGTTGATCACAGGTGAATGTGACCCTAGTGGTTGAGCAATAGTGAGTGTGTGTTCAGATGATTCTCCTGTGAGACTCAATGAGAAAGATATTTGTTGAGTTGGACGTCCCTATTTTCGAGCACAGGTAGACATGCCCTTAGTGGCTGAGCACTAGTGGGTGTGTGAGATCCCTTGATATATTGTCTAAGAGTTATCTTTACCTGTAATCCTAATTGTGATGTAAAGGGTATAGGTCGGCCCCACCACAAAGTGAAAGATAATTAATGTAAAATATAATTAATATGGTAATTATTAATTATATTCTAAGTTACTGTGGTCGTCCCTGTTGTGCCAGTATACACCACTTTTGATGTGTACAGTCTATTATAAATAAAGGTGATTTCCCCATTGAGGAAGCACAACAGACATGTGATTTTGGAAATTTCATCAAGTACATATTCTAGGGCTGAAGTGCACACCTCTCTTGGGAGCTAACCTTCTTGGTTTTTGAGAGAACCCTTTTGTGTGCTAGGTCTATGGTGTTGGATGTCTTTCTCTTGAGAATATAGCAAAGGATTGTTGGGTTTTCTTCCCTTGTTGAGAAGGGTTTCCCAAGCTATTTATTTTGTTCTTGTGCATGGTATTTCTTCTTGCGATCTTGGTTATTGCAACAATTGTTAATGGTGTAGCTGCATTTGTCTATGGTTCAAGTAAATGCTAAAATTGAAATAAACCTCATGCTTGAGCCTAGCATAGTGAAAATTCAACATGGGATTAGAGCATAGGTCTTGAAGAACCCATTGTAGAAGAATTCAAAGAAAACTGTCCTCTTCTGTAGAACCGTACGACCGTCCTAGGGTTTCCAGAAATCCATACGACCCTCTCTTGTTTGGCCATTTCAACACCATAAAATTGGGCATTGGGGATAAAATTTGTACAGGAGTGTACGACCTCCTTCAATACACCTCCAATAAGTTTCAGATTGCATTTCTGAGCATTTTGGATTTTTGACCCTAGGGTTTCTAGGGTTTCACAGTTTTCTGCAGAAATTTTAGTCTTAGGGTTTCTACAGCTCATGGAAGGAGCATTTCATCTCACCAGTGTTCTTCTAACCTTCAAGGATTATTGTTAGCGGTCATAAGCCCAACAAAACCTAAGTTTTCTAGCCTATCCTAGCCATTAGGTTTTCTATCCCAATTGACAAGGGTTTGTGAAGAATATGAAAATATGATGAAAATAACCTTGGTGGAAGATAGGCTTGATGTATCAAGCAACTTCAGTTCCTGGAAGTCAAGACTTCAGATCACTCTTGAAGAGGAATATCTATTGTGGGCGATATAAAAAGCTTTACCAAAGAAAACTACCAATGAAGAGAAGGAAGAAAGGAAGGAAGATGACGTCAAGGCAAGTGATATAATCATATCCTCAAGCTCTTACAATAAAGGTCCAGCTTCAAAATATCAATATGAAAAAAGGTGACATCATTGCTATATTCTTCATGAAGATGTCAGAGATCAGAGATCAGCTAGGTGAAATTGGAGAAATCATATCAACACTCTCAAGTATGCACTTGTATATATTATTTGTATCATTGTCATGAGGGTACTTGCAGGAGGAAGGAACCTTTGTTGAAATCATGGATCCAGAGGGATCTCAGTGCATTCAAAGGAACAACACACTGCAAGTGAAGACTCTAGGTTTGATTGTTTTAATTATCATACCTCTAACCTGCATTTATAATTTTTCTAAATTACAAGTAGGCGTTGTAGCTGTGAAAACAATCCTTAAATTGTTTTGATTCTAGAGATGTACTCATTATTCTCCTCTAGGAGATATTCTTGTATTGTTTCCTTTCATTTGTTTTCTAGTTCCAGGCAGGTTAACAACAAAGGAAGGTGTTTATCCTTCAGACTTCAAAGGGAGTCACTTGAATCAGAGAGATTCAAAACTATTTGAGAAGGAGGAAGAACATAACCATCATTGAAGCAACCAAAGCAATGATACATGATCAACATCTACCTATGGCTCTATGGGAAGAAGCATCCATGACAACAATATATGATCATAACATGAGTCCTCACCATATTTTTAAGAGAATGACCCTCGAAGAAGCCTTCACCCGAGTGAAGCCTAAGGTAGGACACTTTAGGATATTTGGGTGTCCAAGTATATGTACATGTACCCAAAGAAAATAGATCCAAGCTAGACCCCTTAGGAAGAAAGGGCGCATTTGTGGGATACAATGAATCTTCAAAGGATTACTGAATCTACATCCTTGGTTAGAGACATATTGAGGTGAGAAGAGATGTTATTTTTGAAGAAGAGATATTCGTTCAAAGATCCGGAGAATATCAGATGGAGATTGACAGTGAGACAATACCTTCTCCCCCTTAAACAGTTCAAAGGGAGACAATTATTGATCCAATTGATTTTGTTGATCTTGTTTCTCCAGTTGATGTTCTCAGAGACATTATAGTAGGCCATAAAAGGCTCACCTCAGATTGACAAACTCTGCAGGAGGCAGAGGGACATGCAACTCCTGGAGGCACATCCCGAGAGAGCAAGAGACCAAAGAGATTTTTGAGCTACTTTTCAGCCATGAGCCACATCATTGATTCTGAGCCTTCTTGTCATGGAGAATCAACAAGTCAACAGGCATGGAAAGATGCCATGACAGAAGAATATCAATCCATATTGAAGAATGATGTGTGGGATATTGTTCTGATACCAGAAGGGAAGTCTGTAGTGACTTCCAAGTGGATCTATAAGATCAAGCATGCAGCTGATGGAAGTGTCAAGAAATATAAAGCAATATTTGTAGCCAGATGAATCTCACAAGTAGAGGGAGTTGACTATGATGAGACATTTGCTCCAGTATCCCGATATACTTCCATCCGTACTATCATTGCACTAGCTACATCCATGAGTTGGAAACTACATCAGATGGATGTAAAGACAACCTTTCTCAATGGTGATATTGTAGAAGAATTTTATATCGAGAAGCTAGAAGGATTTGTGACACACAACGACAAATATCATGTGTGTAGGTTGAAGAAAGCCCTGGATGGACTAAAGTAAGAACTTTGTGCTTGGTATGAGAAAATGGATGGATTCTTGATGAGTTTGGGATTCAACTAGAGTGCAGCTAATCCAAACCTATATTATCATATTGTTGGTAATGAGTGCCTAATCTTGGTGTTGTATGTGGATGACTTATTCCTATCTAGTTGAGAAAGACTTATTGTTGAATGCAAGCAAGCATTGACTTCTCAATTCAAGATGACGGATCTGGGTATGATGCACTACTTCTTGGGAATAGAAGTATGGCAGAGGACTGATGAGATTTTCCTGAGTCAAGGAAAATATACAATGGATATATTGAAGAATTTTGGTATGACAAAGTGCAAATCCATTCCTACACTGATGGTGATGGATTTGAGGAAAATGAATGATGCTTCTACTGATTCAGGAGATATTGATCCACATTTATACCGACAACTGATTGGATTATTGATGTATCTAGTTAACACCAGACCTGATATATCCTCTGCAATGAATGTACTTAGTCAGTTCATGATTCATTCGAAACAAACTCACTAGATAGCAACGAAGCATGTATTGAGATATCTACGAGGAATAGTTGTATATTGTCTGAGATATGCCTCTAGTGTAGACTTGAGTTTTCAAGGATATGCCAATGTAGATTGGGTAGGCATTGCAGTGGACCATAAGAGCACATACAGTTGTTTTTTTACCTTAGGGTCTACCATGGTTTCCTGGTGCAGTAGGAAACAAATCTCTGTGGCCTTGAGTATCGCAGAAGTAGAGTATATAACATTGAGTGTGGAAGTCCGTGAAGTAGTGTGGATTCACAAGCTCCTGACATATTATTTGATCATGAGATGGATCCTACCATTATTCATTGTGATAACTAGAGCTGTGTGAATCTCTCTGAGAACCCTATATTTCACAATAGATCAAAACACATTGAGATAAAATATCATTATATCAGATACATGGTGCATAGGAAAGAAACACACGTGCAGTACCTTCCTACACATTAGCATATTGCATATATCTTCACCAAACCGCTTTCCAAGATGAAGTTCAAGTACTTCTATGAGAGACTTGGCCTAGTGGAGAATGCCTCTCTAGATGAGAGGGAGTGTTGATGATTACAAATTCATGAGACATCCCCCAGGACATAGATTGAATGAGTCAGCCTGTGAGAGAGCCCATGAGCTGGGTGTGCCCATGATATGGGTGTGTCATTCCTCTATGAGACTGAGATGGAACATTGTGTGCCCCTGTGTGGGGAGGAGGCCCATGAGATGGGTGTGTCGTTTGAGATGAAATGATGTGTACCCATGTGAGGGGTGAAGGTGCCCATGTGATAGGTTATTGTTCTCCTCTGTGTAGAGAGTTGAGATGATGTGGTACTCCAGATGATTCTCATGTGAGACTCAATGAGATAGAGATCTATTGAGTAGGATGTCCCTGTGGCCGAGCACAGGTGGTCGTGACCCTAGTGGCTGAGCACTAGTGAGTGTGTGTCCAAATGATTCTCCTTTGAGACTCAGTGAGATAGATATCTATTGAGTTGGACGTCCCTGTGGTTGAGCATAGGTGGACGTGCCCCTAGTGGTTGAGAACTAGTGAGTGTGTGTCCAAATGATTCTCCTTTGAGACTCAGTGAGATAGATATATGTTGAGTTGGACGTCCCTGTGGTTGAGAATAGGTGGACGTGCCCCTAGGTGCTAAGAACTAGAGGGTGTGTGAGATCCCTTGCTATATTGTCTAAGAGTTAGATTTACCTGTAACCCTAATTGTGATGTAAAGATTATAGGTCGGCCCCACCATAAAGTGAAAGATAATTAATGTAAAAGATAATTAATATGGTAATTATTAATTATATTTTGAGTTATTAAGGTTGGTCCTGTTATGCCAATAGACACCACTTTTGATGTGTCAAGTCTAGTATAAATAAAGATGATTTCCCCATTGAGGAAACACAACACACATGTGACTTTGGAAATTTCAGCAAGTACATATCCTAGGGATGAAGTGCACACCTCTCTTGTGTGCTATCCTTCTTGGTTTTTGAGAGCACCCTTTTGTGTGCTAGGTCTATGGTGTGGGAGGTCTTTCTCTTGAGAATATAGCAAAGAATTGTTGGGTTTTCTTCCCTTGTTGAGAAGGGTTTCCCAGAATATTTCTTGTGTTCTTATGCATGGTATTTATTCTTGTGATCTTGGTTATTGTAGCAATTGTTAATGGTGTAGCTACATTTGTCTATGGTTCAAGTAACTTCTAAAATTGAAATAAACCTCATGCTTGAGCCTAGCATAGTAAAAATTCAACATCATTTGCCTAGTGGGACTACAACAAGTTTGGAGCTTTAAAGAGTGGCAGGTCCCCGAGGTGACACCACTTATTCTTAGTATTTGGGTCATGGATTTATGTTCACCATTCCTAGTTCCATTTTCTTAGTCTTGACTGTCGTTTGGTTACCTACCTGATCGTCCATTGTGAAATTGGTAAACATAGTTTCCTTTTCTAGGATTCTACACGAGTGACTGCAAGGGGGGTTCCTTCTTCAGAATGTTCCTTGTGGTCCCTGAGGCAGATGTCACATCACACTTTCAGTACCCCTAGAGGGTGGCCCCACGAAGCGAGGGTTACTTACACCAGGAAAGGCTATTATGTGGAGGTCGGGGTAACTACTTCTCATATCTTCGTTGACGACCTCATTTCCTGTCTCTGGAAGATCCCTACTTCTTCTTCTTTTTTCTCTTATCTTATAGGGACTTTGGTAGTGTTGGAAAAATTACTATTTTCGACACACTAGTTTAGTGGGAGTGAACTGACTAGTTCTATTTTAGACTTTCTATTTATACCATCACCATTATGCATGCATGCATTCCTAAGGAAAAATAATTGTTTGATTGATTTTCTTAATTATGGAATGTTATTTCCTATATATGAGTATATTCCACTAATTCATTGTATCATATTAATCATCATTGGTATCAATCATAATAGTATCAATTATTCATTCATTGGTCATCTCATTGGAGTAGTGTGAATATATTTTCTCATTCTTCCATATGAATCTTTCGTCCTTTCTTGATAAGATTTGTTTGTACTTTCTTTAGCTATATCTCCTGTGTAGGTTTCAATGAAACATTGACATGGTATCAGAGCTACATTGCTTGGATAAAACCAGACAAGCTAGAGAATAAGGAAAATCAGAGTTTCGGCGAGCAAAATCCGTTTAAAAGACAAAGGGATTTCTCCCAAAATATTCACTTTCCAAGGAAATAGCCCACGTGAGAAGTAAATCGACCCATTCTACAAGTGGGTTTTCAACCGTTTGGTGAAATTCTCACTGTTTACTCATAAAGGAAGTCGTAATATCACCTCTTGAAACTAATACGAATTTGTGGTCGTACCTTTCTGCAATGATTTCTCGCTTAGATTCAAAGAAGAAGAAGAAGGGAAATCATTGCACTTACTGTAGTAAAAAAAATCATGAAGAATCCACATGCATGAAGAAGAAAATAGATCTTATGGCACATGTACTTCAACAGGACAACCTTGGAAACTTCATTCCATAAGGAGTCATGAAGTAAAAGGAAGAAGATAATGCTCCTAAGAAAGGCAATCATCGTGCTCTTGTTGCAATTAATTCCTCATCTGATTCATGGATTATAGATTTTGGTGCATCATATCATATGGCAGTGGAAGACGAAGTTTTCACTTCTTTGAGTTCATGCTTAAGACCCCCTATTCTCATGGGGGATGATACTCCAGTAGCAGTATTAAGAGAGAAAAGAGTGGAACTCCCTAATGGAAGTTTTGAGAATGTTTTACATGTTCCAAATCTTTCTATGAATATGCTCTTAGTTTATTAGATCACTCATAAAGGTAAAAAGGTTGAATTTACATCAGATTCAGTTTCTGTACTTGATATGCATGACAATTCCATTATTGCAATTGGTGAAGTGGGTCACAAATCAAGGTTGTATAAATTCACTAAGTTTGCTGATGACGACTCTTCTTTTCTACTTACACATAAGGAGAGTACTTTGCATGCACCTCTAGTGCAACACAGAGATACTCTTGTGCTTCCATCAATTCCAGACATTAGAGATGATTCCATTCACTTAGATTATGTACATGGAAATGAGCAGGTAGTACAACTAGATAAGAATCCAACGTTGAAGCTTCAATATATGCCTAAGAGGGCACAATTCACACTTCAGGAAGTAGGTGTCCTTGCAGGGAATCCATTGGATTCAAGGACGACTCAATCTCAACAAGAGGATCCTTTTCATGTACTTTTAGCTTCTGAACTTGAGATGCCCATGCATTTCTATATGGTTCAATCTTTTGATCCACAACTCTATTGTGAAGTTGTGGGAAATCCTTTATGGGAAGAAGCCATGGAAGAGAAGTATGAATCACTCCTAAAGAATCAAACTTGGGATCTAGTTCCACTTCCACCGGAAAGGAATATGTTCAGGTGCATATGGGTCCACAGGATCAGGAGGTATAAGGCTAGATAGGTTTCCAAAGGACTTCATCAGATCCATAAATATTTCTACATCTTCATGAAGAATTTCAGTGAGAAGAAGTTTCAAACTTTGTGGGATCATCTTGGAGTGAAGAACACAGTTTCCTAGAAGCTGCCTTTTCTTCTTTTGATACATTGTATTTTGAGGGGGGGGGTTTGTTCCCATGTGGTTTTCCCTCTTTCATCATTTTTTTTATTCAATGTTCATTAGTTTCATTGTACATGAGTACCTAATATGGTCTAGTTGTCGAGACTCATTTTTACTCCATAGTGATGTTTAGGGGGGGTGTTGAAGAAATTACTATTTTCGACACACTAGTTCAGTGGGAGTTAAATGATTAGTTCTATTTTAGACTTTCTATTTAGACCATCACTATTATTCATGCATGCATTCATAAGGAAAACTAATTGCTTGATTGCTTTTCTTAATTATGTAATGTTATTTCCTATATATGAGTGTATTCCACTCATTCATTGTATCATATTGGTCATCATTGTTATCAATCATAATGGTATCAATTATTCATTCACTGGTCATCTCATTGGAGTAGTGTGAACATATTTTCATCCTTTCTTGATAAGATTTGTTTGTACTTGCTTTAGCTAGATCTCCTATGCAGGTTTCAATGAAAAATTGACATTTAGTGTGTGCTCTTTGATTTAGTAGACTCTAGGTTGATTCTGTGTCTATGACATCAGTTCCTGTAACTACCAACTAAAGGACCCCTTTTTTTCGGAGAAAATTTTGTTTTCCCTTCTTTTGGAAACATTAGTTCTCCTTATATTGCCACATTAAGTATTCCCGGATTCACTATCAGGTTAATAGTATGGTTCCACTCCAGTGATGATCCAGGTGGAAATCGGTGGCCACCCACCTATTTCACTGGCTAAAAATAGGGGTTTCCACCTTGGCATTTTTTTTATAGCTTCTCGGGTCCTAAACTTTTGGGGTCGTTTTGAGGCTCTAAAAAACTGTTTTTGGGCCCTCCACAGTCACACTATAGGATTTAGCCAAAGTGTGATGAGATCATTTTTAGTCCTTAGATTGACGTTTCAAAAGAGCTATTGTGCACCCCAAACATAGATCGTATGCAAAAGTTACGCCCTTGGGAAGTTGACGTACCAACTACCCCTATCGGGGCTCACAAATATTTTGGCATTTCATCTTCTAGGGTTAGGGTTTTGGATTTTATTTATGTTAAAAAGGCCTCTAGAGACTCATTGTAAACAATATCATCTTCTTGTGAATGAGCATAGCCATCACATCTCTTCTCAGAGATAAGCTGCCACCATTCTAGCGAGTCATTCACTCTATAATTTTACAGTTTTTGTACATTCTATCATTAATAAAAATTGTGCATTATTGTATCTCGGTTTTTATTGCAATATATCTATATATTTCATTATTATATATCTTCTTTCATTTCATCCTAAAAAATAATCTGGATCAGTGGTATCAGAGCATGCTACTCCTTTTTGTTTCTTAGTGCATGTCCCCGATGAGGTCAGGGTATAGAGAGTTGGGTCTTGAGCTAGTTTCTCTTGAGGAAAAATTCTCTCTCCATCCCAAGCAGCCTCCCATGGTGGAAGAGAAGAGGAATGAGGGAGAAGAAGATCCCATCAAGTTGTTTCTTGCGGAAGCCCTTGCGCAACAACGAAACAAGATGTTGGAGAATTTTTCCCAAATCCTTCAATGATTGCCGACAATAACAGGCACGTCTTCATCAAGTAGTCACTTTGGAGTCACTACCCCATTCAAGGTATAAGTAAATTTTGATATTCCCATATTTGAAGGTCATATCAATGCAGATGCTTTGGAAAAATGGTTAAATTTGCTAGAAGGTTTTTCCTTGTTCACAATTTTTTCGACAGAGAAAAGATCACATTTTTGCTCCTTAAGGTTGTCCCCCATGTCAAACATTGGTGGGAAACTTACTGGGAGAAAAATCCCACAGAGGATTCTAGAATATTTGGGGTTGAGCCCACTTGGTATTTTTTTATGGATGTGGTCAAGGAGCAATATTACCCTATGGGAAACTATGATGACCAATACATGAGATGGACCACACTGCATGAAAAGTGGGACCAAATAGTGTTGGAGTTCACAAATACATTTCATACTTTGTGCACCAAGATGGCTATCAAAAACTCTGAGTGACATTTGGTTCTGAAATACCGCAGGGAATTACATAGGTACATCCAAACTGAAATGGATTTTTTGGACATCTCATCACTGGGAGCCGCTTATAGATATGTTGTCAAAATCGAGCAGAAATTTAAGTAGCAAAACAAGCTGGAATTTGGGTTTGAAAATACGCAACAACCAAAGTATGGTAAAGGAAGCCATAACTCACAGAACAATCTACCTCAAGACAACTAGTTCAAGCCATAGGAAAATAAGGGTAACAAGAAGACAAAAAAGGACACTGGGAAGTGGTGTGACTTCCAAACAATACCTTGGCACAACACCGATGAATGTTGCTCGAAACATTCATTGGTGGACGAGCTTAAAGAAATAGAGTTGAGCCTCAACTCAGAGTTTGATTTAGACAATAATAAAAGGAGACAAATAATTTATGTAGAACCCACTACTACTATCACGACCGCAACAATCCAACCAAAAGAGCCAGAGGATCCTGAGGAGGGGGAGCACCATTTCCATTCACAAATGTGGGTGAAGGTGACCCCATTGCATTTTATTATTGTTAACATGAGCTAGAAGAACCTCATCTCATAAGAGGTCATCAAGCAGTTGCATTTGCTGACAACACCACACCTGCAACCATACAACATTGAATGGATTCGCCAGGGACGAGATCTTCGTGCCAGCCAACAGTTTCACTTGTCATACGACATCAAACCCTTCGAGGATGAGGTACTGTGTGATGTTTCCCCACTAGAAGTATGTGATGTTCTGTTAGGCTAGCCATATATGTGAAGGTTTCATGTTTCTTATGAGTCTCGACCTCGTAGCGTCATTGTTACCCTGGGGGGTCAGCCCTATAGGATACCAGATTTAGTTTCAACTATTGTACCAAAAAAATAGTGCCACAAAGTAATCTCTCATACCGCAAAGTTTAGTGTGACATCCCCAAAAATAAATTATTTTTGAATTCGAAAATTGTTAGGAAAATTATTCTGTTTTTGGTAAATTCGAATTTGGAATTTTTTTGTCATTTATGAAAATTCCGAAATTCAAATTTGGTAAATTGTAATTAATTAATATTACTGTTGGGCAGAGATCTGATTTGACCCAACTAACTATTTGATTATGAAACTTGTATGAAAACAAAATATTTTATATTTATTGCAGGAGGACAAATGGAACAACCATGTTAAAATCAACTGAACATGACTCCATGAGTGGGGAACATGTTGGAACTACCTCAGGGCTGATTGTTACAAGTGGAAAATCAGGGATTTGGCCATTGGCAGCCCCTGAAAATCAGGGATTTAGAAAGCTGAAAAAATTCCCAA
Organism: Picea sitchensis; assembly: GCA_010110895.2. Classification (NCBI taxonomy): domain Eukaryota; kingdom Viridiplantae; phylum Streptophyta; class Pinopsida; order Pinales; family Pinaceae; genus Picea; species Picea sitchensis. The sequence continues at coordinate 70,593 of SNQJ01S0013642.1, forward strand.
GGGAGGGAAAAGACCTAGGAAAAAATGATTGTTTGAAATAGCATATGTGAGGAGGCAGGACGCTGCTAAGTATGCTGGGAAAAGGAATTACCTCTTGCTGTTATGAACATTGTTTTTTGAGTGTGAGGCAAGGAGGAGCATGCTGGGAAAAGGAATTACCTCTTGCTGTTATAAACGTTGTTTTCTAAGTGTGAGGCAAGGAGGAGCATGCTGGGAAGAATAATTACCTCTTGATGTTATGAACACTACCGATTGAGTGTGAGGCAAGAAGAGTCTGGTGAAACTGAAAGACATTGTTGAAGAGGAGATTCCAAGTTTTCCCTCATGGATTCATGGTCGGGCTAGGGGGTGAACCGGGCAAGTGATTTGGCTTCTACAGTTGGGAGGAACGTGGTTGTTCCTTTTGTTTTTCCAGCGAATTAGTTCATATATGTTTCTCTACTTTCCCTTATCGCATTCGTGTCATTGGAATAGTTGTATACATTTTCTATTCTAGATGATTATCTTACTATCATATGTGTTAGATGGAATTATAGAGTTGTTGTAAATTATCTGTGGTAGAAATAATTTGGTTCTACTAAAGACTGTATCTATATGATCATAGGACACTATCTGTTGTAGGAACGACTGTATCTATATGGATTTCTGTATGTTCTCTGTTGTAAGAATCATCTACTATGTTAAATAATATGCCTATATTGCTACTGTATGTGTGATCCATTGTAGTAACAGGATCAACGTATAAATGTATGGGTTTATAAGCAACGTATATAATCTGTAGTAGTAATATAATTGAATCTAGATGGTAAACTATATTACAGAGTCACTGAAAACCAGTCGTGACAAGGGCAGATTTAACCTTCATAAAATGATGATTTAACCGTGAAAATTCCCAATGTACAATCCTGGAAATTTTCCACCTGTCATGAGATCATATGCATTTTAGGTATTCAAAGTCTATGGAAAAATTTCAATCTGTGTAAACATTTAAAGAAATCTGGAAATGAATCTAGGAGTATTATACTCATTCATATCTATACAGAACCATGACCGTGGATTTTATAAATAGGTTGTAGAAGTTGCCGAAAATGCGACTATTAACGATGTGGAAAAACATTACTCATGTAAATTGAGGTAAATATAGATACACAGTTACGCATACAAATCTCTCTCTCTCTCTCTCTCTCTCTCTCTCTCTCTCT
>SNQJ01S0013642.1:71900-97794 GCA_010110895.2 Picea sitchensis
ATGTGCGTATAAATTAATGTATAATATAGTCTAGATAAGAGAATTTTAATGCCTGACACCAAAAAAATTATGAATAAAGATTTCATTATTAAATGTTCGAAATAGATCAATGTATAGTTCTTCCCTTCCCTGTAAATCGCATTATGGCTATCTAATTCGGATATCTCAACAATTCCATGGTACAGAGACTATTAAAGTAAATCACAACCGTTGAATGATAGGAAGGGAATTAAAACATTTCTTTAGCCAAAAATTCAAAGATCTATACATCTAAAGATTCGGATCAAACAATCTTAAATAAAGAACGCTGGTGTGATGACCAACATCACCAGGTTTCCTCCAAATCCTTCAAGAACTTCTCTTAATAGAAACCAAAATACCTTTCTGAGCAGAACCTGATTTTAATCCAGCGCAGCATCCACGTAAACCTATAAAAGAACAAAGAATTTAAATTTTAGTAACAGACATAACTCAAACCAAACTCGAAATTGGATAATCCTTGTAGGACAACGAAGTTATCAATCGACAGAACCTTTACATATCTTGGATTTTCCATGGGTGTGCTCCAAATCCTAGTCGTGACCCATCAACGAACCGAAAGGGGAGGAGCGAGTTCAATCAATCTGATGAGCACCCTCGCATCAAACAGGGCCCCATCTTTAGTTACAATATCCAGTTCAAGAAAAGGGTTTTACAAGAAATATGATTTTTGTAACTGTACAGTAGTTCCGACACCAATTCAAAAAAAAAGAACATTTAACAGTAGATGAGTATAATTTAGTTATACATAGGAACAGATGACACACAGATAATGTACTAGACAAAATCTTCATAAGGAAATAAAGTCAATACAAAGCTAATATGAGAATGCCTAATTTTTAAATACATGAATCAGTTTTTAAAGAAAAGTTAATTTAACATGGAGTAATATAGACACCCTTCTCCATAATGAAAGAGCGCGGTAAGTCAATACAAAGTCTGCAAATTTTTACCAGTTGCATGATACAAGACCTCCGAACCCGATAGGTATTGCTAATTCAATATCTATAGAAGAAATTTATGAAATGTTTATTCGGTCTTCTCTTTTAAAGTTACGGGCTATTGGTGAGGAGGGTGTACAATCGAAAGAACTCTTAGAGGCGGATAAACATAGCTAGGTTGGGAAAACATTATTCAAACACCACATGGAGAATAACCAACCATGACAGGTAATGTTTCACATTAAATGGGTTATAGATTAAAGAAGTGCCTGTGCGACTCATGGACGCCTTTAACCCTAAACCATTATGAACTCAGTCAATACAATGATCAGTTGAAGTTTTCATGTAGGACAGGTGGAGCTGAATGAGTTGCTAACATGGGAAAATGGGTATAGAACAATCGTTACATAGCATTTACTCGGGAGGCCTTACCTAACCACCATCCTTATCCGAATGCTTTTAAAAAGGGGTCTGATAATATTTTTGTTAAAACACTTCGTAGAGGTGTATAATCCAACCCTTTACATTTATCCTTTTACCTAAGTTCTTTTGATCAAGTTTATGCGAGTCAAATCTATGCATAAGGCTTAGGGCCATAAGTCCCAAAATTGTTTGTAGTTCTAAGCCTATTGTATGGATATATGTTTATATAAATATGAAAGTGAATATAACTGTAGGACTATAAGTGAATATTGGAATGCGAAGTATGCACATCTAGTAACGTTGATTTGAAATTTTAAGTTGGGTAGTAATGTTAGTCGACGACAACTAGGACTCTAGCAAACTTTCATAGTTTAAACAAGAAATATAAAGGCCTACCTTCTTCTAATTACGAATCCGTTTAAGAATGAATGCATGAACAAAAAATTTTATTTGACATATTTTGAGGTACATTACATATGGTATCAAAGCAAAGGTTACAGCACTTGGACCTTGAACAGGGCCATCTGATTTACTTAACATATAATTATGTCTATGTAAAACTAATAAACCTTTATTATTGCAAACAAAAACCCTTTTTGTTCTGTGTTAATCATGGCAGCACAGGATGACGTAGAAATCAGGCTTGATGGGAATCCTGAACAAAGACTTCATGAAAATCAGAGACAGAATAGTGACGAAAGCTCACCTACTGAAGTTCTAGAAACAATGAGGAATCCCATAGTTGAACTGCAGGTTTTCAAAGCCACCAATGAGAAACTGAAGAAAGCACAATAGGAAAAACAAGAAATAAATGAAGTCTTGTTGCGCAGTATAGTGACAAAGAAAAAAAAAATCCCAAAAGACGATAATCATAAATAAGAGGTCAGTAAAAGGGACTCCAAGAATTCTGGGCCTAAAGTAGAAAAAGGGGACAGTTCGTCTGAAGGTACACCTTCAGCTGAAGGAAAAACAAAAACAAACAGAAAAAGAAAACAAGTAGACCATCTTGAAGGAGAATTCAAGAAGATTAAACCAACTACCTTTGATGGAGAATCCAAAATAGGAGAAGAAGTTGAGGCATGGTTATTAGACATCAAAAAATATTTCCAGATATACAACTATTCCAACAATATGAAGGTCAGAATGGTCATTTACAATCTGAAAGGAAAAGTCAGCATTTGGTGGCAAGATTTGAAATTGACCAAAGGCCTAAAAGAGAAACAGATGGAATGCTCTGACTTTAAGAAATATTTCAAGAAACAATACCTATCTAAAAACTACTATGAAAGGAAAACAAAATCATTCTATGAATTACGACTTGGTCAGATGATGATGGAGGATCTTATAAACAAATTCCTGGAACTACTAAGGTTCGTACCTTATATCCGGGAGGACAAGGTAAAAAAAAAATCCAGTGGTTCCTAAGATGTTTACCATAGTCTTACAGGGATAGAATTGAGTTTGACAAACTTAAGTCCTTGAGTGAAGTATTCAGGAAGGCACGAATGTGCTACGACCAATACAAACAACAGACAAAGTTCCCAAAGCTTGGAAGGATAAGAAACAAGACCAAATGAACCAGCGAAAGAAAGGGTACCAACCAGCCCCTTATCAGAATGCACCAAAAATATTTCCAAGGAAATATTTTCACTCCAACAATCCAAATACGCAAGGCGATGGTAAACCAGTAAACTTGAGAACAAATAAGTTTGGGGATAGCCCCCGGGAACTGTTAAAATGCTAGGAATGTGGAGAACCTCATCTGAGGAGTAACTATCCACGTTTAAATCCAACAAACATAATTGTTGTTCATAATTTGCAGGAAGCCTCGTCGGTGGGTGATGTGGGCAGAAGCTTGCATCGAATCAATGTAGCCATAGACGGTCGGCAAGCCGACCACCAGTCGTCTGTGGTGGAAATTGAACGTAAAATCAATAACACTCGAATTTATGTTTTAATTGATCCTGGAGCTACGTTAAGTTATATCACTCCTGGTGTGGTAGAGTCAAATAAACTTAAGAAAGTGAAACACGGAAAATCATGAGCGGTACAATTAACAACATGAACTAAAAGGGAAGTGGTTGACTTTATTTCTGATTTTGAGTTCAATTTAGATGGTAAACACATAAGAACAAATCCAAACATTCTACCACTAGGAACTTATGATATGATTATCGGAATGGATTGGTTGGGAAAAGCACAAAGCAACACTAGATTGTTATGCAAAGACACTTAAGTATAAATATGATTATGACACTACTAAAACAACCCAAGGTATACCAAAACCAATATCATTTAGACAAGTCACAACAATGCAATTCAAGAAATGCATGAGAAAGGGTTGTCAAGTTTACGCTATCTCAATAACTAATCTGTTAGAAAAATAAGATAATCCCAAATTGGAAGACTTTGTTGTTGTACGGGAATTCAGAGACATGTTTGTTGATGAAATACCTGGATTAACCCCTAGAAGGGAAATACACTTTTCCATAGACATGTTACTTGGTTCATCCCCTATCTCTAAAGTACCTTACCGAATGAATTTCCCGAATTGACAGAATTAAAAATACAGTTACAAGAATTGTTGGACAAAGAGTATATCAGACCAAGTGTTTCACCATAGGGAGCACCAGACCTCTTTGTGAAAAAGAAAGATAGTACTCTAAGACTATGTACTGATTATAGACAATTAAACATCAAGGACAAGTACCCCTTACTTCGGATAAATGATCTGTTCGATCAAGTGGGTGGGGCAAAGATCTTTTTGTAGTTGGATTTACGATTTGGTTATCACCAAGTGAGGTTAAAAAGATAGGGACATAAGCAAAACAAATTTTCGAACAAAATATGGACGTTACAAATTTGACGTTGAGGTCAGACATATCAAGAGAATGGAAATAAAGTAGTTGATTCCTTAAGCAGAAGAGTACACGGGTTATTTGAAATGAGTGTCAGCAAGGCAAAAAGTGAGCTGGAACAAAGACCACGGGTATTAATGACAAAAATTACACTAAGATAGTGACAGAATTACAAAACACTACAACCAACTCAACAAACCAGATCTGAGTATCGACAAAAATGCACTATTACGATTTAAAAACATACTCTACATACCAGATTCAGTAGAGTTAATGATAACAGTCTTGGACGAAGTGCATAAGAAACCGTATTCTAGCCATCCAGGATACCAGAAAATGATAACAGCACTTAGAAAACTAATTTTATGGCCTAAGATGAAGGGTGAAATAACAGAGTACTTGGATAGGTGCCAAGATTGTCAGCAGGTTAAGGCCGATCACCAGCATCTAGCCATCCTACTACAGCAATTACCAATACCATAATGGAAATGGGAGACCATACTGCTAGACTTATTACAGGTTTGCCTAAAACTCAAAAAAAAAAATGACTCTATTATGGTTGTAATCAATAAAATCAGTAAGTCTGCACACTTTATTCTTGTAAAGTCTACTTTTAAAGCTATAAATATCATTGAAACATTTATGAAAAAAAAATTTAGACTGCATGGTATTCCTAAAATGGTGATTTCAGATAGAGATGTAAAATTTACATCTGCTTTTTGGAAAGAATTATTTGGCTAAATACTAATTTGAATTTCAGTACAAGTTATCATCCACAAACAGATGGACAAACTGAAAGAACGAACCAAATCATTGAGGATATGCTCTGCATGTATGTAAGAACAAAAACAAGGAAGTGGGAAGACTACCTACACCTGGTAGAATTTGAATATAACAATGGGTACGAAACTTCGGCTAAGTTAAGCCCATTCAAGGTATTGTATGGCAGGGAGTGTACGACTCTAATTAGCTAGGACAACCCGGTTGACAAACTTATGGTTGGACTAGAGATGCTCCAAGAAATAGAAAGTACGGTAAGAAAAGTACAACAGAACTTGAAAGAGGCATAGGATAGACAAAAAATTTATGCGGACCAGAAAAGAAGACACTTGGAGTTTCAAGTGGGAGATCATGTTTACTTAAAAGTTAAAGCCCGAAAGAGCTCACTAAAACTCGGGAACTGTGCCAAGTTGGCTCCCAGGTTGTGTGGGCCCTTCGAGATACTAGCTCGAATTGGACCCGTAGCATACCAACTTGCACTTCCAGCCAATATAAAAATTCATAACGTATTTCATGTTTCTTTATTGAAAAAGTATGTTCATGACCCTACTCACATGATCGATTGGAACTTGGTGCAGGTGGAACCAGAAGGCGAGTTCCAGGCGCATTTTGGACCAGAGAGAAATATCACTTCGAAATAGAGTCGTCGCTCAGGTAAAGGTGCAATGGAATCACTTTAGCCCTGAGGAGGCCACTTGGGAGTTGGATGGGGATTTGCATAAATCTCATCCAATCCTGTTCCAAGAAAGGAACGAACACTGAGGACAGTGTTTTATTGAAGGGGAAAGGATGTGACATCCCCAAAAACAAATTATTTTTGAATTAGAAAATTGTTAGGAAAATTATTCAATATAAACACTGAGATTTGGCAATGAGGGAATAACTATTAACAATCAGTATAAACATGACGACGCATAGGTTACCCTTCGATGATTAAAAAATAAAAAGAGAACTCGAGCACTAATCCATGACCAAGGATACAGTGTTAGTGTGAAACTTACCAGGTGTTTGGGGAAGGATCCATTAGAGGAAGTCCTCACAGTTGTCTTCCCTTCGCCATGAAAATGAAGTCGCAGAGCTAGGTTTTCGGAGAACCTCCCCATGACAGAAATAAAACCACTATAACCTAAAAGAACCCTTACCATGTAGAATAAATGATGTTGGTACGAAATCAGGGTCAGGCCATGTGATGAAGGAGACTTGGCACATCCGCAGTGGATGAAGGGTCAGGGGATGGCCTCGACTTTTTCATGTGCCATGTCCCATNNATTAAATGGGTTATGGATTAAAGAAGTGCCTGTGCGACTCATGGATGCCTTTAACCCTAAAACATTATGAACTCAGTTAATACAATGATCAGTTGAAGTTTTCATGTAGGACAGGTGGAGCCGAACGAGTTGCTAACACAGGAAAATGGGTATAGAACAATCGTTACACATAATTTACCTGGGAGGCCTTACCTAACCACCATCCTTATTTGAATGCTTTTAAAAAGGGGTCTGATAATATTTTTGTTAAAACACTTCGTAGAGGTGTATAATCCAACCCTTTACATTTATCCTTTTACCTAAGTTCTTTTGATCAAGTTTATGCGAGTCAAATCTACACATAAGGCTTAGGGCCATAAGTCCCAAAATCGTTTGTAGTTCTAAGCCTATTGTATGGATATATGTTTATAGAAATATGAAAGTGAATATAACTGTAGGACTATAAGTGAATATTGGAATGCGAAGTATGCACATCTAGTAACGTTGATTTGAAATTTTAAGTTGGGTAGTAATGTTAGTCGACGACAGCTAGGACTCTAGCAAACTTTCAGAGTTTAAACAAGAAATATAAAGGCTTGCCTTATTCTAATTATGAATCCGTTTAAGAATGAATGCATGAACAAAAAAATTTATTTGACATATTTTGAGGTACATTACATTTAGCCTCTTCAAAAACTAGTTAGAAGATAAGGACACTTCAACCACTGTAGCCTCAGCCCAAGACCCTTCTATCCAGTAGAATAAGATCAACAATATTGTAGAAGAGCACCGAGATATTCCTACTGCACCTATGGGGGTGCCTCCACACTGCCTAGTCAATCCAAGTTATGATAAATCCCTTCATGTTCTTCATGCTACATATTCACTGACAGATTCCTCCCAAACTCTGGTATATTATGCAGCGAAATTGGTTAAACAGATCCAACCCCTCCAACAACAGATTCATAACAACCTTTAACAAGCTAAGAAGAACAACTTCTTCAGCAAGGAAAACAACTCACCAAGGTTTAGATTCAACAAAAGGTTCCTCAGGAACTTCACGTATTGGAGACCATTGCTTCCTAAGGGGGGAGGATTGATTCGGTTAGAAATTAGTGGCCACCCACCTATTCTACTAGCACAAAACAAGGTTTTCCACCTTGGAAGTTTTTCTACAGCTTCTTGGGTCCTAAACTTCTAGGGTCATTTTGAGGCCCTGAACAACATTTTTTGGGCCCTCCAAAGTCACACTGTAGTATTTAGCCAAAGTGTGATGAAAAAATGTGTTTTCCTCAGATAGAAATTTCAAATGAGCTATCGTGCACCACAAGAGATCGTATGCAAAAGTTACGCCCTTGGGAAGTTGACGTACCAACTACCCCCATCAGGGCCCACAAACCTTTTGGCATTTCATCTTTTGGGGTTAGGGTTTTGGATTTTCTTGATGTTAAAAAGGCCTCTAGAGACTCATTTTAAACATCACCATCTTCTTGTGAATGAGCATAGCTATCATATCTCTTCTAAGAGATAAGCTTCCACCATTTTAGTGAGTCATTAACTCTATAATTTTATAGTTTCTGTACATTATCTCATTAATAAAAATTGTGAATTACTGTATCTATGTGTTTATGCAATATCTATGCATATTTAATTTTTATATGTCTACCTTCATTTCATTCTAAAAAATAATCTAGATTAGGTGATCCCAAATACTCCTAGTGTTTCATATGCAAGCCCTCCAGCCCAAGAACATCAACCTCATGTTGACCTTTTTCCTTCTTCACCCATCATGTCTTCTTCCCTTTTTTATTCCTCGCCTGATGAAAGTCTTAATGCTAGTAACTAGGAGGATAAGAAGAAGAAGAAAATGAATATTAAGAAGAATAAAAATAAGAAAGTGGCCAAGCTTCCAACCACTGTAGGTCATATTGGAGGCAATCAACCAGCTACTGTTAATCATGTTGGGATTGTTTATGATATTGAAAATCCTACCAAGACAACTCACAAGCCCAAATTCCCTTGCAGTATTTGTAAGGGTGACCATCTTCTTAAGGATTTCTTTGGTCTTCCCAAGATCTTAGAAGTGTGGTCTACGGGTTCCCAACAACCCATGTTGCCAGCTGCCACAAGTCATGCTGGTGAAAACCCTTAAACTAGTGATAGTAAGGTTGGAAGTAAGAAAGGTAGAGTCAAATTTCCTTGTAGGTTATGTGAAGGAAGTCATCAAACTTACCTTTTCCCTCGTATGGATGAGGCTTCACATTTTTTGGAAAATATTGATGATGTCCAACAACAACTTCCAACAGCCTACCATAAATTCTCTCCCAGCCTATCATTGGTTTATGAACTGATCAATTCGGTTCCATCATCGATCGATCTGGTTGATCAAGTGAACGATCCAGTTCCATCATCAGTCGATCCTACTCTTCCATTGAAGAGTGAAGTAGATACCGCTTAGGTTTTTCTTATATCTTCAAATATCTCTATACAAGGGGACATTTCACCGATTCCAATGAACCCCCCTCCAACTAATGAGGTAATTTCCTTTGATTGGAATAGACCGACGACACCTCGTCTCACTTCCTACATGCCTTTCCAAATCATTCTGGATTTTTTTGATATAAATATATGTCACTTTATTGTAGACAAAGGTGCTTCCATTAGCATGTTGTCCTCGAACACTTGGAAAGCTATTGGTTCCCCTCTGCTTGTGTCGGCGACTCAGAATTTGTTGCCTTTTAATAGAATATCTAGTGGACGTTTATGGATCCTTCCTCGATTACATGTTACCTTAGGAGGGGAAACTGTCTATATTGATATGATGGTAGTCTGAGGCCCCTTGGATTTTAATTTGCTCCTTGGGTGGGAATATGTTTATGATATGAAAGCTATTGTATCCAATCTCTTTTGAGTGATGTATTTCCCTCATAATGGAAATATTGTGCCCATTGACCAACTTTCATTCATTGGCCTTCATATGTGTTACAATGTTTTTTTCCTCATTCTATGCAACTTGCTTGGATGGCCTTCCATTACCCTCTGTAGACTTTATGTCCCTTTTTGTTCATTCCAGAGGAAAAAATGAACATTTTTCGACATATATGCACCCTATAAACTATACAACAAGAATACATGTAGTTTTCTCCACTAAAGCCTGTGTACATCAGGTTTGGTGCTAAAAATTAAAAATTATGTTTGGTTTCCATGCCATGTCATGTCATGAGATCCATGATCCTTGGCCTTCCATATACTAGAAATGCTTTGAATTGCCCCTTCAATTTCATTTGAAGGCTATAAATTGAGCCATATCCAAGCCTTGAGGGGATTCAACAATTCAACTTGGAGACCAAAGACACTCTGGAGAAATTTTCACTTCATATTGAGTCTACATACCTTTTTCCTTGCAAGTATGAACTCCTTTTATTCATCGCCCAAGCTCTTCCTTCTTTGTGATGGAGAACCTCATTGACTCCTATATATGAGATTTCCTTTGGTGGAGAATTAAAGTGGTGGAGGCCCAGCTGGAGGGACTTAGTTTCTCAGTTCTGATATGTGTCGTTACAAAAGTTTGTCACCTATGTATTTCTGTTGATTATTTTAATAGAAATACTCTTTTCTCGTCCAATTGATATCTTGCAAAATATTTGAATAATTATTCCATGGGCATATTTGTCATGTATGTTAATGTATTATGCTAATTTATATGCTGACATGATATATTATCACCATATTCTTGCGTATCTTGGTTGTTGGGGACAAGTTGCAGGTATAAATCTTTGGGTCACATGCTCAATGGTGGTCTTCTTCGAATGTCCGGACGAGGTAGGCTCTTAGCTTTGTCTTGTTAGCATTTCTTTTATATATCATACTTGGGATTAGAGTTGACTTTTGCTCGTCATTTTGTCTATTGTGGTTTACCCCTATCTATAGAAATATTTTCCTCGTAACAATATGACCGCCAACCATCCGAATTCCCTAAACATTCCTTATATGCAAGAAATATACACCCCACCATAGGTTAATTATGTGGCAACATTTCCCATGCTTTCAACTACCTATGAGAAACATCCTCTCACTGTATGCTCATATTCTTTGGATCTAGATCCGACAGTTGACATGGTAACTCCCTCGTTAGGGACCTTGGACTATGTTCTCCCCCTATTGATTTGAGTAAGTCCCTTACCATGTATTCCTTCCAGAGTATTGTTCTTCCGTCTAATGAAGACCTCTTAGAAGCCATGGTAGAGAACGACGAGCATAGTTTTTGTTTCTGTGTCAATCTCATTAAAAAATGAAATAGATGATGTCGAGTAAAGTTCCCTTTTCTGTGTCAAGCTCATTAAAAAATGAAAAAGAGGACCACGAGAAAAATTATCGTTTTTGTGTCAAGCTCGTTAATGAAACATAGGACCACGAGCATTGTTCTTTTCCTATGTGAAGCTTGTTAAAAAATGAAACAAAAACTCATGAGCATAGTTAAGTTTCTGTGTCAATCTCATTAAAAAATGAAACATACCCCCTCCGATGGAGTCGAGTCTTTCACTGGATCTTGTAAATATTGAGTCGAGTCTTTCACTAGATCTCGTAAACATTGAGTGGAGTCTTTTGCTAGATCTTGTAAATGTTGAGTTGAGTCTTTCAATAGATCTCATAACTGAACCTTCATGTCATTTGCCTATGTCAGTTGATCCTATTTCTTCCTCTGGTGAACATTTACCTATTAGTAGCCAGGACTCTAATATGGTTCAGAAATTGGTGACAACATAAGAGTTGGCAGACGAAATGAAGCTTGGGGGGCATGTCTCCAGCCTCTGGACATCTTGTTGGAGTTAAGCCTCTAGCTTCTCTTTTGGGGGGAAAGCACCAAATACCCATGGGTATCACTCAAAACCTCTGGACATTATGTTTGGAAGAAACCGAGCTCAATATTTGTTCTTTCTCGTGCTCGTAAATACATGAGAATAGGTTATCAAGCTCAATATTTCTTCTTTATTGTTCTTGTAAATACATGAGAATAGGTTGTTGATCTCAGTATTTTTCCTTTCACATGCTTGTAAATACATGAGATTAGGTTACCGAGTATACTTTTATCACTTTTTTGGACTCATAAAAGCTATATGAAAAAGGAACTCTTTGGAGTCTCCTTTAAGCTCTTTTCAGACTCTCTAAACATGAAAATATTGTCGAGTGAGATTTTTTCCTTTCACACTCGTTAGAAGGTTTGAAAGGGCATCTTTTGATTGGTAGTTTATTTCTTTTTTTGCCTCATGAGACTAATTACGAAAAAAGAATACTCTAGTCAGTATTGACTAGAATAGTTCTCCTAGGTATTATTTTACACTTTTTCGGACTTGAGAGACTAAATTTATGAAAAAGTCATCCCTTGGAGTCTTCTTTTTTCCTTTTCAGACTCTCTAAACATGAAAAGATGAATGATTTTACCTTCTTTAGACTCTTGAAATTAAACATTGAAGGACCCATATGGGACTAAATCCCTCCTTATTCAGGTTCATTAAACATATGATGAGGGACTCATTGAAGATGAGTTATACCGAACATCTTTTATCCTCCTTGAGCTCATTTAAAAAGAAATAGGTACTCGCCAATCATGGCCTCCTTGAGCTCATTTTAAAAGAAATAGTACCAATCATGGGGAATTGAAAGAAGTGGATCAAGGTTTTTGAAAACATTATGGTAGTTGTTTGTTGTCACCCTTGAACATGGCACCTATTTGTGTGTCATCTTATAGTTGGATAATCTACTTGTCTCTGAGTCATACCAATTCTATGTGATGTTATAATTTTTTGTTCCAGTCAAAGAGTGCTTTGATTATTGTCACATTATGTTCTTGGTACTCATTGAGTCAATGCTTCCAAGTCATTTGTCATGCCTCGCAATGTTCAAGGAAAGTCTCAACCAATCAACCATTCTGCAGTATCCATTTTCATACCCGTATCAGTCTATCTTTGTCTGATCTATGATCTTAAAATCACTATCCCATGTCTGTTTTGTGTTGCCGATGGGAGATACATCATGGAGCTCCTTCGATGAGTCTTTTCCTATCTACTTCAACACATTATCCAGGAATTAGACTTGAGAACTAATCAATACCTTGGAACTCGCCTTCCTTATGGTAGGTTTCCTCACTTTTGACAATGGGTTTACATCATTGACCTTTGATTGAATGATTCCATTGAGTGTTCAACTTCAACTCATTGATTCACATTAGTTGGAATGTACTACTTGGAAGTCATTATCATTAATGGTGATTCCCCTCACACTTGTTAATGGTATACATTAATGACCGATAATCAAGTGGTTTCTACCATGTTTGACATCATGACATCTATTCACATGGTTAGAATCATACTAGTTCGGGATTGGGAGGAAGACACTGAGAATCGTTTAGGCGCCTACCAGTGCTATGTTATTAGCCGAGGCTGTGATGGAGAACAATCTTACTAATATACATTGCCACATAGATCCACTTTGTATTGGTCTATGGCTATGTTGTTGTCATATCATAGATCCACTGTGTACTTTTTCGTGGCTACGACTTGATTCAATTATGAATATATAGATCCACGTTGTACTTTTGGTGGCCATATCATTAGTCAACAATGTTATGGATCCACAGTGTATTGGTTGGTGACCATGCTTTAAAGTCCATTTTGTACCAAGCATGGGTATGCCTACCTAAATATGATTCATATCTATGTTGTTTGATGTTTGTTTGCAACTTCCATGCGACTCTCCTATTCCAAGCACCCCTTGGTACACATCATTTTGTAAAATGTTTCAGCCATTGATTTCTCTTCTAACCTCACACTTTAGATGTAACCTGTTACACACCAAATTTACACGCTACTAAGTGGTGCACTTATGTATTGTATTCTACTAAGTGTCGTAAATGTTGACACCATGACTAAATGTTGATTGTGTTCCCTAAGACATGGTGAATGAGATAACATTGAGAAAATGTCGAAGCCTAACCACATTCCCTAATTTTTTAGCCTTGTTAGAGTATCAACGCTCCTATGCCCATGTGTAGGGAGTGTTGATCCTTTATCAATTGTGTGGGAGAATTAGTAATGCGCTATGGCCAGTGTTGGGTAAAGAACACATGGCCCACACTAAGAGGGGGGGGGTGAATTAGTGTGTGAACTATTTTAACTATTTATTTTCACAAGTTACCACTTAAAACATATTTGAATAGATTAAGAACAATCACATTATAATTACAATGAACACAAAGACACCAGATGTTTGTATAATAAATATGAACATAGTAGTATGAATATATGTGAGAGAGGATTTTCTTTTAGCACCAACTAAATTAAGAAGCACCAACCCCTCGGAGAGCACCAACTCTTTGCCAAGACCCAGCTTGGCGCAAGACCCAACTTGCTGCAAGTCCCAACTTGCTGATAGAACCCAGTCTATCCAACTAAAGTTTATTCAACTCCAGTAATAGTGATCCATTATAGAATCAGTTCAATCTTATGATTAAAGGTATATCATAAGATACTCATCACCGCATTTCATCTTCTCTGTATTTCAAATTTTCTTTCCTCTTATATCTTCTTGGAATCTCCTTCTGCTTTTGATCTTTTGTTTTAGAGTGCAGAGACACTTTCTTCTCACCACTTTTTCTTGTTTATATAATCTTCAAACTGGTGTGAAATTTAAAACAACGTGTCCCTTTATTTGAACCATTGTACCTTTTCATTTAAAATGATAATCTAAACTTTAATTAATATCATTTATTCTTTTTATTCTTTATTAATATTTTCGTGATTTATTCTCTTTTAATTATGACTGTGAATCAGTTCATTCTTCGACCATCGCACCTCTTTGATTAATCAATCTTAATTATTGTTTATTTATTTTACGGTGAAGGCTTTCCATAAATTGATCACAATCATGGATCAATTTAATCCTTTAAACTCGATCCCGAATCTATGTTTTATTTACAGAGACCAGATTCCGTGAAGGCATTTCCTTCAAACCATCACATATGACTGTGCCATAAGACCACGGGCTTTACCAACTATAACGATGTATAGTAAAACGCTTATAGCATATGACCAACGGCATAGAACCATAGGCTTACCAACTAAGCGGCATACATTATTTCCCTTTAAACCTTTTTACCATATGACCAACGACGGTGACCTCACGCTTAGGAAATTAGACCAAAATAGCGCTTTATTAAATTAATAGTCATGATTCGATCTCTGATGGGATGGATGTCTGACGAATTTTCGGCATTTTGCCCATTGGGTCTTCGTGACTTACTACATTGAAAAATTCCCGATTATGATATCACTGATACAATCGGAGGATTCATGTTTATCTCGCGGAGATACATCAATGGTCCACTTTAACCTTGCACTCATACTTTTACTACAAAATCATGACGACCATGACTTAGTCATTCATTGAGATGGACGGATGTCGTAACTTCGACACTTGGGCATTTCGGCCTTCGTGACTTCAACCTTTCAACCCTTCATCATTTCGGCTCTTTGTGACTTCGGCCATTCAGCCTTTCATCACTTCGGCTCTTTGACATTTCGTCCTTCATGATTTTCGTGACTTCCAGCATGTCAAATATCTAAAGCTGTCAATCTACTGACGTGTGTCCCTTTCAAAATTTCGGCATTCAAGACTTCGACGATATTAGAGTGTTTTCTTTCCATGTAAAACTCCTAGAGTGTCGTAAGTTGCTTACGTCACTTGCTGACGTGTCACAAACTGAGTAGATGCCATGTGTCACTCTGATTCATGATTTTCACCTACCATAAATGATGAATCAACTTGACACTTGTCAGTGTCTGATTAATCCATGTGTCATAGTTGACGTGGTCTGTCAACGTGTCTTACTTCCTTGATTTATGGATCCTTGACTCCTCGACACTCCAAAATTCTAACAGGGGATTAGTGCTTTGTTAGCTCCTACCTTAACCTTCATAAACGTGACCACCAGCTATGACTAGGGGCCAAGCCAGAGGAGTGTGTCACGATTTCTCATATCGTGAACTCCTGATATGAGTTGCCTCACTCGAAACTTGTGAAACTCGAAAATTCTTCATGACAGATCAATGGTCCATGGCCTTGGTGATCTGACGACTGATGGGGTTTCGACACTTTGAACTCACAGCCTCTTTACCTTACTTGTCTTATCCTTCCACATTGAGATGATCTGACGACTGACGGGAATCGAGTTTAATCCGACGGCTGATGAGGCTCTCGAAGTAGATCAACGGTCATCAACTCTCCTCGATCCAATGGTCTGGATCTAATCGTGATTTCATGTTTCGGTATTTCAGAGGTTAGAGCACCTCCCTTCTTCTGACTCCTGATTTCCTGATATCCGATTTCCTGATATCCTCTTATGTTGGATCGACGTTCCACGACCCTCCATGATCCAATGGTCCAGATCATATCGCGATTTTGCGTTTCACAAGTTCATGCAACACTGTCTTTGACTTTCCTAATCTGTGAGTCAATGAAATTCCAATCATTTTCCACATTTCCTCTTGATCCAATAGATCAAATCATTTCGCTGCTTTGGAGTGTTTAACTAACTCCTGGGCTTATCCTCCTTGCAGCTCCACTAGATCCGACGACTGACGGGTATTCTTGAAGAAGATCAACAGTCACGATCTTTCAATGGTCCTCAAGACCATGGTCACTCAAATGACTGATGTGCATTGTATCAGATGATCAACATGGTCAAACTCTTGATCGGACGGTTGTTGAGCTTCTCATTTTGATCAGACGGTTGTTGAGGCTTCTCACATTTTCTATGCACTGATCAAATGTTCAATGTTTTCACTGATCCCGATGACATCTCTACAATCCGTTCTTCCTTTAGAGATTTTGGTCAACGAATCATTGTTGATCCTATCATGATCAACAATAGACATGAAATACTTCTGTAGATCTGAGCCTTGATCTTCATACAATTAGTTTATGTTGTTCGTTGCTCCTCGTGAGCTTGTGATGTCTATATCTCCACACAGTTTGACATCTTATGCTAACTGATATATTGTTGACATCAATGATAGCCTCATCTGATGTACTTCATCATTACAGATCATCACTTCGACTGTTGACATCAATGACAATATTTCCAACAATCTCCCCCTTTGTCATTGAGGTTAACACACTAACTTCATATACAAAACCCCCCCTATGTTGATGCTTTCTTTTTATGAAGTTTTCCTTTATCTGAAGTTTGTCTCCCCCTTTGACATCAATGGAAAAGGGTTTCTTCTCTTATGATCTATCAGTATGATTACTTTTCTGACCACTGGTAAAGCTCTTGTATGTTACTGATCAGACTGAACTTGGGTAACTCTTCTTGTGGACATGTTCTGCCAGTCATAGCTGAATGACTCCCCCTGTCAATATGCTCTCACTCTGCTTCTGACTATTCTCCCCATTTTTTTCTGAAAAGGTAACTCTTCCTGACAAGGTTTCTTCCCTGTTAATTTACTAACTTCCTATCTCAGTTGATTGACATTTTTTGTGTTTCATATGATTAGTTTTCTTGATACAAATTTTTGTAATGATCGAGTCTTTTCAAAATTTAATCCAATTAATTTATTATTTAATACTTCCCCTAAACTTTTACATATTTTTCTCCCCCCTTTGTTTCTAAAAGGGTAGCTTTTTCTTCCAGGGTTTCTCCTCTTGTTATTACTGCAAGATGTCATGTACCTCATTTTGTACATCAAAATGTTGCTTCTACGAGTGATGTTGTCCTACTGGAACATTGTGCAATTGTAGCTCATATTTATTCAAACAACCCTTGGTTATGTCCATCGATTCTCATCGATCTCTAACTAGGATACCAATTGTTTTATTTTCTTCATCTTTAGGGTCCTCCTTGGGATAGGGACACTTGGATGAAAAATGACCAACTTTGCCATAGTTAAAACATTTGAAAAGAAGATTTCCTTTATACTTCCTTGATCCTTTTTGAAGTTTTCTAATGAGATTGGCTTCTTCCACATCAGATTCTTCAAGATGGCTAGATTGAGG
This sequence comes from Picea sitchensis, assembly GCA_010110895.2. NCBI lineage: Eukaryota > Viridiplantae > Streptophyta > Pinopsida > Pinales > Pinaceae > Picea > Picea sitchensis. Next base: position 89,241 of record SNQJ01S0013642.1, read on the forward strand.
TTTTTGCTCTTAATTTATCTTTGTCTCGGATGCTTTGAAAGTTGTTTCATATTTTGATGATTTATCATGCCCTATTCTCATTTCATATGCTGTAAAGATTTCATGGAGCTGATCAACTGTGAGTGTATTTAGATCGGATCTATTTGAATTTGAAGAAATCTTTGCATCATATCTCATAGGTAATGACCTTAAGATTTTTTGCACAATGGGTTTATCTTAAACTTCTTCTTGTTGTTCTAGTTTTGAAGATTCATATTCAACGTCATTATTATGTGCACTAGAAGCTTCTTTATCCTTGAGTTGAGAATTTTCCTTATTAGAGATTTCATCCTCCAAACTCCTATTTTTACCATCATCACTTTCGGGAGCAATATATTCATCATGTTTTTTGTTTGGTACTTCAGATTTTCTTTTCCATATTTTATTTACTCTTCTTGTCATATTGTATGAAGCATTTCTCATTCACTATTTTCTTGAGTTCCAACAGTTATAGGCTTTGTGGCCATATCCACCACAACTATAGTATCTCATAATGCAACACTATGTAGCAATATGTCCAACATGATTGCAGTTCCAACATCTTATATTGTTGTTGAACCTACCAACTTGTTTTCTTCCATGATGCCTACATTCCAAGTCATTATGACCATATTCATTACAAGAAAAATAATAACTGTTAAAGATACTCTCATACCTTCTTTGATTCATCCATGAAGGTGTCTCTCTTCTCAACTTGCTTTGAGGTCTATGAATAGCTTCCGGATGTCTTCCATGATCTGATCTTCTAAATTTTGTAGTGTTGCTTTTATTTCTTGAACGTGAAGAACCTAAGTCATGCATGATTTCACTTTTTTCATATGAAGGAGCTTTGTCAGACCTGTCTTCATCTTTTGCAAATGAAGGACTTGTGTCAGACCTGTTTTCATCCTTTACAAGTGAAGGACTTGTGTCAGACTTGTTTTCACCTTTTACAAATGATTACTGATCTCTTCCTTATTGTATCCAAGGCTAGATTTGTCATTTGGTGATCTCTGACTATCCAAGATCTCATCCAGGGATATGGAGTTGTTCAAGAACTTGTTTTGGGTGTCTGACTTCTCAACTTTCTTTCTAAGATTCACAACTTCTGCTTCCATCTCATGACATGATTCTTCCTTTTTGTCCAACTGATTCCTTACTACCTCTTCTCTTCTTTTGGCTTCTTCAAGTTGGATTTTAAGATTGACATAGCTTTCCCTTAGTTCTTTTAGATCTACAATGTTTTTGCTTGAGACATCATCTTCCTTATTTTATTCTTTTGCTTGATTGATTTCATTTTTGAATCTGTTGATTTTCTCTTCATTTACTTCTGTTAGATCAACAACTTTTGTTTTCAATATTTTGATCTCATCTTCTTTGTTTTCTAACTGAATCTTTTGCTCAGATATGATTTATTTATTGTTTTTGAGATTTTCTTTTATTTCCAGGATATGCTTATGATTGCCAAGCTCATCATCTTCCTTCTCCTTTTCTTTTACTTGACTAATTTCTTTCTTTAGCTTCTCGATCTCCTCTTCTTTCTCTTCTAACTGATTGTCCTGTTCATATACTATTTTATCACTGTCCTTGAGCATTTGATTTATTTTCAAGAGATGTTTTTTACTCTTTTCAAGGTATTCTTGAGTGTAGTCATGAATATAGCTATAGTATGATTCATTATGGTGATAGAGGTATTAAGAGATACTCCAATCAACCTTTTATTTGGCCTTTGATAGTTTTTCTTCTTCTTCTTCCATGGGATAAATGCTAACATAACATTTTGTTATAGTATTTGAGTATTCTTCTTTACTTACAGAGGAGAATTCAATATCACTGCTATTGCAATTGAAATATTGTGGAGAGTCCTTAACTTTATTGATGGCTGAGTCTTCATCTTCATCCTTGATAGGAATGTCTTATGTGTCTTCATTTTTTATTTGATACATACTTTCTAACTTCAGCCATAAGTCCTTGGCGGATGTGCATAGTCCTATTCTTGTCTTGACTGTATCTGATAATCCATTGAGAAGAATCTTCAATGCCACTTCATTGTTCTTCCTTTCTCTTCTTTGGACTGTAATGTTTGATAGATTCTTTGATGTAGTTAAGTCCCAGGACTTGCTTACTACTGAACTCCAAACTTCAGATCCTTTTGACTTCAAAAACTGTTTTATATTTTCTCTCCATGAGGAATAATTTGTTCCATTGAATAAAGGAGTTTCAATTGCTGAGAGAACCATTTGTCTACCCATTTCTTCAGGATCTACCTTCCAGTGTCCAAACTATGTTCTGAAGGAACCTTGCTCTGATACCAATTGTAGAACACACGACCCACACTAAGAGGGGGGGGGTGAATTAGTGTGTGAACTATTTTAACTATTTCTTTTCACAAGTTACCACTTAAAACATATTTGAACAGATTAAGAACAATCACATCATAATTATAATGAACACAAAGACACCAGATGTTTGTATAAGATTTTGTATAATAAATATGAACATAGTAGTATGAATATATGTGAGAGAGGATTTTCTTTTAGCACCAACTAAAGTAAGGAGCACCAACCCCTTGGAGAGAACCAACTCTCTGCCAAGACCCAACTTGGTGCAAGACCCAGCTTGCTGCAAGTCCCAACTTGCTGATAGAACCCAGTCTATCCAACTAGAGTTTATTCAACTCTAGTGGTAGTGATCCATTATAGAATCAGTTCAATCTTATGATCAGAGGTATATCATAAGATACTCATCACCGCATTTCATCTTCTCTGTAATTCACATTTTCTTTCCTCTGATATCTTCTTGGAATCTGCTTCTGCTTTTGATCTTTTGTTCAAAAGAGCAGAGACACTTTCTTCTCACCACTTTTTCTCATTTATATAATCTTCAAACTGGTGTGAAATTTAAAACAATGTGTCCCTTCATTTGAACCATTGTACCTTTTCATTTAAAATGATAATCTAAACTTTAATTAATATCATTTTTTCTTTTTATTCTTTATTCATATTTTCATGATTTATTCTCTTTTAATCATGACTATGAATCGGTTCATTCTTTGACCATCGTGCCTCTTTGATTAATCAATCTTAATTACTGTTTATTTATTTTACGGTGAAGGCTTTCCATAAATTGATCACAATCATGGATCAATTTAATCCTTTAAACTCGATCCTGAATCTCTGTTATATTTACAGAGACCAGATTCCATGAAGGCACTTCCTTCAAACCATCACATATGACCGTGCCATAAGACCATGAGCTTTACCAACTATAGCGATGTATAGTAAAATGCTTATAGCATATGAACAACGACATAGAACCACAGGCTTACCAACTAAGCGACATACATTATGTCCCTTTAAACCTTTTTACCATATGACCAACGACGATGACCTCACGCTTAGGCAATTAGACCAAAAGAGCACTTTATTAAATTAACGGTTGTGATTCGATCTCTAATGGGATGGACGTCTGACAGATTTTCGTCGTTTTTCCCATCGGGTCGTCGTGACTTACTACATTGAAAAATTCCCGATTATGATATCGCCGATACAATCGGACGATTCACGTTTATCTCACAGAGATACATCGGACGATTCACGTTTATCTCACGGAGATACATCAACAGTCCACTTTAACCTTGCACTCATACTTTTACTGCAAAATCATGACGGCCATGACTTAGTCATTCATCGAGATGGACGGATGTCGTAACTTCGACACTTTGGCATTTCGGCCTTCGTGACTTCAACCTTTCATCCCTTTTTCATTTCGGCTCTTCGTGACTTCGGTCATTCAGCCTTTCATCACTTCGACTCTTCAACATTTCGTCCTTCGCAATTTTCGTGACTTCCAGCATGTCAAATCTCTGTAGCTGTCAATCTATTGACGTGTGTCCCTTTCACAATTTCGATGTTTGGGACTTCAACGATATTAGAGTGTTTTCTTTCCATGCAAAACTCCCAGAGTGACGTAAGTTGCTTACGTCACTTGCTGACGTGTCACAAACTGAGTAGATGTCATGTGTCACTCTGATTCATGATTTTCACCTACCAGAAATGATGAATCAACTTGACACTTGTCAGTGTCTAATTGTGCCACGTTTCATAGCTGGCATGGTGTGTCAGCGTGTCTTACTTCCTTGATTTCTAGATCCTTGACTCCTTGACACTCCAAAATTTCGATAGGGGCTTAACACTTTGTTAGCTCCTACCTTAACCTTCATCAACGTGACCACCAACTGTGACCAGGGGCCAAGCCAGAGGAGTGCGTTGTGATTTCGCATATCGTGAACTCCTGATATGAGTTGCCTTGCTCGAAACTCGTGAAACTCTTAAATGCTTCATGACAGATCAACAGTCCATGGCCTCGGTGATTCGACGACTGACGGGGTTTTGACACTTTGAACTCACAACCTATTTACCTTACTTGTCCTATCCTTCCACATTGAGATGATCTGACGACTGACACAAATCGGGTTTAATCTGAAGGCTGCTGAGGCTCTCGAAGAATATCAACGGTTGTAAACTCTCCTCGATCCAATGGTCTGGATCTAATCATGATTTTGCATTTCAGTATTTCAGAGGTTAGAGCACCTCCCTTCTTCCGACTCCTGATTTCCCAATATCCGCTTACGTTGGATCGATGGTCCACGACCCTCCATGATCCAATGTTCCAGATCATATCATGATTTCACGTTTCACGAGTTCATGCAACACTGTCTTTGACTTTCCCGATTTGCGAGTCAGCGAAATTCCAATCACTTTCCACGTGTCCTGTTGATCCAACATATTAGATCATTTCACTGATTTGGAGTGTTTAACTAACTCCTGGGCTTATCCTCCTTGCAACTCCACTGGATCCGACGACTAACGAGTATTCTTGAAGTAGATCAACGATCACGATATTTCAATGGTCCTCAAGCCCATGGTCACTCAAATGACCGATGTGTGTTGTATCAGATGATCAACATGGTCAAAATCTTGATCATACAGATGTTGAGCTTCTCATTCTAATCGGACGACTACTAAGGCTTCTCGCATTTTCTGCGCATTGATCAACTGTTCAATATTTTCACTGATCCCGACAACATATCTACAATTCGTTCTTCCTTCAGATATTTTGATCAACGAATCATTGTTGATCCTATCGTGATCAATAATACACACAAAATACTTATGTACTTCTGAGCCTTGATCTTCATACAATTCACTTATGTTGTTCGCTCCTCCTCGTGAGCTTGCGCTGTCTATCCCTCCACATAGTTTGACATATGATGTTGATTGATATACTGTTGACATCAATGAAAATCTCATCTGATTTACTTCATCATTACAGATCATCACTTCGACTTTTGACATCAATGACAATATTTCCAACATTGGGGGAGTGTTAGTCTTGTTAGGGAAACCCACCTTTTTCTATGGGCCAATCCCAAGATACTCTTGAGTGGTTGTAGTTGAGGGATGACTCATGAACTCGAGTCATCCATATTCCCTCCATTTTGGGTATTAAATCCTAACCTAAGGAGTTAATATCTCAACCATTCCCTTGAACTGTTATGGTGGTTAAGCCTCTCAAGTTCTATATAAACAAGGCCATTCATGGGTAAAAGGGAGAGAGAATTTTGAAGAGTATGAAACCTATGTTCTTGGGAGATTTAGAGATAGTTCAGAAGCATTCTCATTATCATCAAACTGTGTACAAATGGGTTTGGAAAGGCGAATATTGGAGGAAATATTGCATCACATCAACATGGTTGTAAGTATCCAATGTTTCTTTCATTAATACAACTTGGCCTATTTCCTCATTCTTGTCTTTCTCAAGTTAATGCATGAATGTCTATTCTTGTTAGCTTAGTTAGATTAGTTTTTATCTAACACTGCACACAACTATAAGAGAAGGGTTGTTTTTGTTTTTGCAGGAATATTGCAAGAGTGGTTTCTGCATTTTGACATTGGAGCAAGGAGGGAAACCTACAGGAAAAGGTTAGTTAGTATTTCCTTTCTCCTTCTCTTTAAATTTCATGCACAAATAGACATGAAAGACGGATTTTAGTGTTCACTTGTTCTCTTCTATCCTAGACCGATGAAAACCTGGCTAGGGGGAATTCAACTTGTCTGCAGGGTGAAATTTCTCACAACACTAGTTACAAATTATTTAAATAAATATTCATACTTCAACATATATACTTACAACCCGTACTTAACACAATGTCGATCAATTATTCAGTTGGCTCTTCTTTATATGTTAACACCTATTAGAAGACATCCATGGATGAGTGTAAATTAATTATTTAAATATAAATATCACAACAAATATAAAATCTTAAGTAAGGATGAAAACATAAGTATTCACAAACTTTGCGATCAACCCTTTTCTTCCTCGTCATCATTCCTTCTATGTTGAATGGGTTCTATTTTTTTTTCTTTTCTGCAACAAAACTATTGAAAATTAGTATTTCATGCAATAATTAAATTTGATGTACATAAAATAATATATCAATGATTATGTGCCTCTGATGCACATTGTTGTTGGGATGGCTCCTCCTACAATGCAATTATGTTCATTTCTTTTACCACCTCCTTTTACACTTTTTTGGACATCCCTACCGGCATGTATTGGTTTTCCTTCATTTGTCTCTTGGAATTTGCATAATCTTCCTGAGAAATAAAAAGCACAATATATTTTTTTTAAATTGACATGAAAGTAAATATAGCAAAAACAAAATTGGTAATTTTGGGGATGTATTATAGAAAAACATGTTTAGTAATAATACTTTTTAAATGATTATTTTTTGTTACTGTAAGTTTTTGCTATTTCAAGTCTCACAAGTCTCATTGATCATTCCTCCGAAAACGCTTCCTATAGTTTATATATAACCTGATTTTTGGAGTCCTTGGCTTGTTTTTTGTATTGTAAGTGGAAAGTATGTCTATACGTTCTTCCACTATATCCGCCATAGTTTCTTTTTTAAATTTCCCCTCTTTTTAACTTCCAACACCACTCTAGATGAAACGAGGACCACTTCATCATCATTTACATCCTTCATAAATTTTATCTTCTTAGGACGATATTTTTTTCCCTAGCTATCGGTCCCTGCACAACATTAAAAAAATGTGAAATCGAGTGTTTAAAACATGTTAGCAATTAATGTTAAGAATTGTTTTTTTAGTAAAAAGTCAAAGGAAAACTTCATGTTGATTACCTTTTGATTAACCTAATTCTTCTCTTTGCAACATTTCCATAAATATTTTATGCTCTTAGCACTCATATTGCGAACAATCTTATCGAGTTTCTTCAAGTTTTTGCTTTGCATGACATGTCTTAACCAATTCATATCATTAATTTAAACCTACAAATAATTCACATATATTAAATTTTTAATAAAACTTAAAGAATTTTCTTCGTTCTCTTGCTAGGATGAACTACAATCAAACTCGTTGCAATAAATTGTTTTCCTTGAGCTTATATCGACCATCTTCTATAAAAAAAAGACGGGAATCATCAGATATAGATATTATGAAATATTTTTTACAAAATAAGCTTTCAGTGTGGATAATAAAATAGTACGCACCAATGTGTTAAACATATGTGTACACATCGGTATATGATTACCGTTTTGTTAATAAATTGAAATCATTTTGTTCACAAATTGTTATATTCACATGATGCTCTATAAAGTAATAGAAACATCAATGCCTTATTACTATTCATTGTACACCACCGAACCCATGAACACATTTAAAACATGACGCTTTTGGAATTAAAAACAATGTTTTCTTTCATCATTAAAAACAATGTTATTTACATTTTAAACTCAGTGGTGTCATTGACAGGAACATGTGCATCGGTGAATTATTCTTGTACAATGTGCACTGCTAACTACGAAAGCATTTTTTTTAAAGACAATTGACAACAACAGGGTTTGTGATTGAATGCAATGAGTGGTCCCATTGCAATGGATACCAAATGCTCCATATACAAGTAAATAAACGCTATAAAAATCTATTGCTTAAAAAAATTTCCTTGTGAAATATAGAAAGGTAAACCAAGAGAAACAACAAGAAAGTTAAGGCTTCCAATACCGAAGGTAAATATGAAACGTTTTTTATTTTTTTAGAATGCTCTGAAAAATATTGTTTGAATCAAATATGGAAAATATCGAGATGATTAATAGAATGAAATCAAATACCTAAAATTTCTCCTCTATAGATTTGAATGTGACCTAGGGTGATCCCTTACACATTTGGCTCTTTAAAAAAGTCTACCCACTCCAAATTCTTTGTTGGTGAATGTCTCTTGCACAAATATCCTCTCTAAATTTTGACAAAAGAATGAAATAAAAATTAGGGTTTTCATTTATAAACACATGCATTTAGAAAAATGAAATTCCTGCTCAATTTTTCATTGTATATTTCAGTGCATTGATGATAAACGCGTGTGTTGTATTTTTTTGTTACTTAATTTTTTGGTGCACTATATAGTTTAAAGTGCACAAACAACTCAATTGAGAAAATACAAATTCAAACCTCCACAA